>UCOH01005028.1:0-13873 GCA_900474275.1 Synergus japonicus
AATTTGTGAGTTGCAAATTTGCAACATCACAATACAGAACATTTTTTTACAAGCTTTCAAAAACGAAAAAAAGGGAAGCTAGAAACATTGTTCGAGAAAGGAAATAAAAAGTGAATGATCGGAAATAGTCTGTGAACTTCACTGAACTAAATTAATATTTAATTTTCGTTGTGCGTCAATCTGCCCTTGATTATAGCTTTTGTTTTCAATCTAGTCTAGAAAAATAGATTAAAGGTGAGCAATGGCTAATGAATTTTAATTTTTCCCACTCAAATATATTCCTTTCAAAGAAAATATGATAGAGTTCCAACTAATATTTAGATTAATTTAAGTTTGACAATTGTAGCTGAAAGACGTGAAACCTGTTTAAAAAGTTTATCTACGAATTACGATTTTTTAAAATAAATCTTGATTCTTTAACCCTTTGAAGTATAGTGCACCATATTTAATATATATATTTTTTTACCGTTTCTTATCTTCTCAGAGAATTCTTCTATAATTCGAACTTTGAAGTTCAATAGTTACTAGGATGTCTGAAATTCAACAATTTTACGATGGTGAGAATATTTTCATCACAGGTAAGTACATGAGACTTTTGAGCAATAGAGTTTTGAGAAATAACTTGAAAAATTAATGAAACGCAAATTAAACAACTTTTTCGTCAGGTGGCACAGGATTTGTGGGAAAAATCCTTGTGGAAAAATTACTGCGTAGTTGTTCTGGAATAGAAAAGATCTATATTCTCGTAAGGACGAAAAAGGGCGTAAAGCCAGATGAAAGAATCCAGAAGTTCCTCGATTCACCAGTATTAATTTTTTAAATTAACTTTTACTTTAATGACGAATATTTGAATGTTACAAGTATAAAATGCTTTAAAAATTCTTTTAAATTCATGTGAAGTGAGTTTAAAACTCATTTTTTCTTTTGAATATAGATTTTTGGTTTATTGAAGACTTCAAATCCAGACTACAAAAAAAAAGTTATTGGCATAAATGGTGATGCAACAAAAATTGGGTTGGGAATGAGTGCTGCTGATCGAGCACTTCTTACTAAAAAGGTAAAAATGGTAGAGCTGTTTAATAATTTGCATGCTGCTCTAACGTCTAATGCTTGCTTCCGCAAGCAATCTTGCTTGCGGAAGGATCAAAGCGGACTTAAGGTTAATTAATAGAATGTAATTGCAGCTATTTTGTATTATTTTCGAAAATCGAAAGTGGAATAATGCTTAATAAATATTAAACAATTTCATATTAATAACAATCATATTTTAGGTATCTATTATTTTCCATGCTGCAGCTACAGTGAGATTTGATGAAACTTTGGCAATCGCTGTTGCAATCAACGTCAACAGTGTTAAAGAAATAATAAATCTCTCCAGAGAATGCGATCGATTTAAGGTGAAATTATTTGATTCTAGATATAGATATTTTGAGATAAGGATTTTCTAATCTCATTATTCTCCACTTTTCTCAATACTAGAAATATAAATTTTTTGCTCTAGAGCGATACACTTTTTTTAAACTAGACGTGTGGCTATTATTTAATTTTATTAATTTATGCGTAAAACGAAGAATTCAATTGTTCCATTTTAAGCAATAATAACTAAACGTTCATATGATTACGCTCTTACATATAATATTTCTTAAGTAAACTGAAGAGATCAAATTTTGATGTTAGAACTTGGTTCCAAGAGCCTTAATTATTGTTTAAATTTACATAAATTTCGATTTTTAGGTCGGTGTCTATGTTTCCACTGCTTTTAGTTTCTGTCCACTTGACACGATTAAAGAACAATTGTATCCCTCACCTCTGACTTATGACGAAAGCAACGCTATTGTTCGTATTATCGAAAAACAAAATTGGTCAGAGAAGGAAATAGCAAAATTCACAAAAAGGTAAAAAAATTCTATTTTTAATTTCAATTAAAAAAAAATACTTTAAAGCCAAGGTTTTGAACATATAATCTTATGAGTACATAAATAAATAAATAAAATGTTAAGTATGAAACCGTCTCGAGGAAAAGATCTTTTGCACAAAATGTATTGTATTTATTAATTTACGAGTATGAAGGTACAATACATCTAGCTAAAATAACTTTTCTGATCCTTAATAACAATAGGAAATTTATAATTGTAGTGTCATTGGAAAATGGCCAAATACTTATACATTCACAAAAGCAATAGCTGAAGGAATTATTGCTGATGAGGCTAGAGATCTTCCATTCTGTATTTATAGGCCTTCCATTGGTAATTTTCGTATTAATTAAGAAAACATATTAGCTAATTATCGAAATATAATATTTTTTTACGTAAAATCAAGAGTACGAATTTTGAGCATAGAACTTGGATCTAAATTCTTAAGCTCTACAAATTGAGATTAAAAACCTTACCAATCATTTTTTGAAACTAATGCTTTATTCTACTTTAATAGTTTCTAGAGAAAGTAATTAATTAATTATGTATATAAATATTCTTTAGCATTAGCTTCTTATAAAGAGCCTCTGCCTGGCTACACAGACAATTTACTTGGAGTTAATGGAGTCGTAATGGGAATGGGATTAGGAGTCTTTCACGTTATGTGCCTGGATGCAGGGGCAGTAGCAGACATCATACCTGTTGATATGGCTTGCAATGCCATAATAGCAAGTGCTTGGGAAACTTGTATTAAAAAAACCAGGTAATTTAAAAGAAGAATGTAATTAAATTTATTTTTAAACCAATTAATTGATATATTTAATTGTAAGATATTGTATTGACTTCATAGTGACGATGGAATCCCTATCTATAACTATGTCTCCGGACCAGAAAATCCAATTACTTGGAATCAATTTCGACAAACTATGCACGATTATGGCGAGACGAAAGCTACGAATTATGCTGTATACTACTATACGTCAACTTTTGTAAGATCATACCCCATATTCCTTTTATTCGATTTTTTTGTGCACTACATTCCAGCTGTACTGATTGATTTTATACTCATCTTGATGGGAAGAAAACCTATGTGAGTTATTAATTATTAATAATTATCACTTAATATGTCATATTAAATTTCATTTTATTTCCCAGGATTAGAAAACTTTATAAAAAGGGACATAAAGTTATGGCAGCATTATTATTTTTTACATGTGGAAGCTGGACTTTTGAAAACTTTAGAACACAATCTTTGTGGAAAAATTTGAGTGAAAAAGACAAGGAAATATTTAGTTTTGATATGGGGTCCTGTAATTGGACTGATATACTTTGGACACATTTGGACGGAATGAGAACAAATATTTTAAAAGAAGAAATAACTCCCGAATCTACAAAAAGGGCTTTAAGGAGACGAAAAGTGTAAGCTAAAAGTTTTATCGAAAATTAGAAGTTACAATTTCAAATTTTTATAAAATATTTTTAAAAAATTTAATTTATTTTCAGACTTTACGTAATTCATCAAATAGTAAAAATATCCTTCGTGTACTTCGTTCTCTGGACCCTGTGGAAAATATTCCATTTTATATGGAATTAAAGCCAATATTGTAGATTAAATACCTAGAATCAAAATCTTTTTTGTTTTTAGATCTAAAGCGTGTATGATTTATTTTTTTAAATCGTAACTACCAAATCTTGTGTTAAAACTGATAGGTATGTATAATGGAAGAGACATAATTCATTAAGCATGTCAAATTCTGCATAGTTCTTGAATTTAAATAACGCAGTTCAGAAACATTAATAAACATTTTCCTCATTTTGTTATTTTACGTCGACTCACTCAACATATATACGAATAAAAAGTAGATACTGGCTATAATTTATTACAGGGTATCTAGTAGCAAACAAAGTTAGTCCACGATTTAAGTGGCAAGTTATATGAATAAATAAATAACTCAATAACTTTCATTAGTAGACTATAGAAATTATTGATAACAGGAGAACATTTTTTTCGTTACTGAGAAATCAGTATAAATTTTTATAAATTAAATTGGACAGTATATTTCTTCTCACATAGATACACAAGAATAAAAAATCTTAAAAATCGACGTTCTGTCTATGAAATACAAAATATAAATGTCAAATATCGAAATAAAACAATAAGATAGAACTCGGTAAATTCATTAGGAATTTGTTTGTCAAACTTAAACGGAATTATTATCTATTTTACGAACGACATTGTCAACGATTTTGAATCATTGTAGCAAAATATTACATTTTAAAATTAAAACTATATAAAAACTATGTGAAACTGGTCGTAATTATTACAAATGTAAAATATATATGTACAAAAATAGGGATACTATACACTGTAAATATTCGTTAACAGCGTTGCCAATGTTCGTCAGATTTATAAAAAGTATGAATCATCATAATTAAAATAATTTAAATACTGTTAAACAATATAATTTCATGCCAATAGAGAAAACAATTTTTAAGGAAATAACTTTTTAGTCAATTAAACAATTATTTTATTGACTATAAAATCGTGAGTTTACTACTAAGTTTCACATCACAGTTTTGTGCTGCTATTAATTGTACTTAAGAACTAATTTGTGAATGAGAATCAACTCCTGCCTATACGTTTTGCGTGAGTCTAGTTTAGTCTCAAGGATTGTTAAAAAAAAAAAAAGATTTATAGAAATATTAACAAATTTTTAAAAGCTGATATACAACTAAGGATCTACTTTAGTTATATCAAATATATATGTATATATATTTAAACTTGCAAGACTACCACTATTTCGAGAAACGAATACATCTCCCGATTCATCAATTTATACACATTTATGTTCAGTCTTAAAATTATGGACGGATTTATAGCTAGACACGTGTTTAAAACTTTTGTACATAGCTTATAAGGCAGAAATATTTAAAAACCGGTCTTTCTAATGTCATATTCACGAAATTCTGCAATGTATATTTGCTCGTACGTTATTAAGTTTAGTAGATAAACTCAAGCGTACCTTATTTCGAGTCTTCTCATTTGTAAATCTTGAACTTTTCTTGCTAAAGTTCCATAAAAATATCAATTAAAAATCTTTTCAAGTTCATTTAATCGAAAGAATAAAATTTAAAATTTGACTTCTTCAAAAACTCAAAATCATACCGCAAAGCGAAAAGCGCTTTCACGGATTAGAAACAAGGCAGTTTCATTTCATAAAACTTTTAACGAAAGTAATGATTAAATATGAAGATATATTAAACCTTATCAGTTAACAGGCATTGTTGATACTGTACTGTGCGGTGTTGTCGGACGAGATCCAGCAATGGAGTGTGTTGTCGATGCATTCAAGGACTGCATCGTTCCAATCTGAAAATTAATGTAGAAATTTAGTTCACAAATATTAACCTTGTCGAAATGCAGAAAATTGAATATTTTAATGTTTATCAACTTACTCTTAAGTGTGCCAAATCCTCCAGTCTGGTCAAGTCACTAAGCTCAATGTATAAAGAATGCACAATAAGCCATCCATACATGGAGGCCAAGGAAAATACAATCCAAAGAAGACACATTGTGATATTATAGCCGAATATCATATCATTAACAACACTGCTGTATATAAAGACGAGCAAACGATATAGAGTGAAAATCAGAAAAGCCCAGATCCATGGAAGCATTCTCTTCTCATGTTCCTTTCTCAATGCTTTTATCAAAATTATGGATGTAAAGACAATCACCATTCCGCCCAACATCGAAAATAAGGCAAAGACAATCAATGAATTCCGCACTGAAAAATAAATATATAGATTAGAAACGATAGACACCAGAATTTCATCAATTTAATTTTCTAATATTATTCCAGATTATATTTACCATGTTGATTGCCCACGTATACAAATTCGTATGATATTATTCTGTAGCCGTAATGAGTCACGCCAGGAGTTGCTTGAGCTAGACAATAAATATCGAAGATTGATGTAGATATTGTAAAAATCGCCAGACACTGAAAGAGAAATATAATTATTAAATAGCATAATTTTCCCAAATTTAATATTATCATTTCTCTTAACAAATATTATAATTAGATATTTTTTCTCTCTGTAAATGAATTCTTTTATGAAATAGAAGTGTAACATTTATGTTTATAAAATGTTTCACTTAGTAAAGTTGACATGTTTCAGTTCTCTGCAGGTACACATACATATATTTGAGAAATTAATACCACTACAGAGCAAACGTATTTCTAATTATAATCTTTGTTAGGTAAAATGAAGAGTTTGAATTGAAAGATTCGAGCGGAATATTTACCAGTGAATAAATGGCGGTCACCATAGCAGCTCTCTGTATATCAAGCACATATGCATTTGTTAGACGTGTTCTTCGGTACCATGGCACTTTGACACTTCTTACAGATCTTGATGATCTCAAATTTGCACTACTACGAGTAGTAACGTGTGAATAAATGGATGGTGTTCCCATACTCGGTGATTTTTTTCCATAATTCATTTTGATGTGTCTAGAAAATATATATTAATGTATATTTAATTTGTAAAGTTCTACAGAATTTGGAGATTTATTATATTATACTGTATAAAAGAACAAAATATTTAATGCTATAAATTTAATTGCTCAACAATAAAATCTGTGAATTTGAACTTCCTAACATTTTGAATAATTTAAATTTGACATTGCTCAGAATTCATATACAACCCCAGACCTTAAATTTTAAAAAACGAGCATAATGTTATGGACAGCAGAATTGAGCTACAAAACAAGTTACCCCTGTCAAAAAAACAAAATTTACAAATTGAAAACAAAAAAAAAACCTTTGCAATCGTTGATTTAGGAACAATTTTAAATACGCCACACCCTGGAAAGTATTCATCACGAAAAAGCTCATCTAATTTTCCAAGGTTACTTACAAAGTTTTATGAAATTATTTTAGATAGAGAATTTCGAGTCCTTATATATTCTAGAAGGACAATCACTAAAATATGACGATTATTTATATTAATATTTAAACAATGTGTACATTTCAAAAAGCCTCAGAAACTAACAAAACAAAAGTGATACCCTGTTGTAAAAATATGACAGTTGAAAAAAAAAAATTACAAAAAGCAAAACAATTGCAATTGTTGATTTAGGAATTATTGTAAATTTATATTAGGCACATTGACAGATAATTAAAAAATTGGTGTGTGTCATGGCGCCACACCCTGGAAAGCATTCATCACAAAAAGGGTTACCTAATTTTTCTAGGTTACTCACAGTTTTATCAGATTATTCCAAATATAAAATTTCGAGTCCTTATATATTCTATAAGAAAAATCACCAAAGTAAAACGATTATTTGTATATATTATTAATATTTAAACACTGTGTACGTTTGAAAAAGCCTCAGAGGCTAAAAACAGTTAAAAAACGGCACACCTAAACCATGAGTGATACAGTTTGTGTAGACATTCGACGGCGACGGCACATATTTGACATATTTCTACACAAATTAAAAACGAATGTAGTCGGTAAAGTAGCTTTCTGTTTGGCGCGAATATTCACATTCTCTTGAACTTCATGAGTCCAAGTTTAAATATTACAAAGCTTAAATAGTTTCAAGTTGCAAAGAATTTATACACACGTATGTAAATATTGATTAGCCTTGAGATTTTTTGATAATATGAAAGAACTTTGCAAGGAAACATATTGGAACATGTTTAGAACGTGAGTGGAATTTAAATTCTTTCAAACTTTCCCGGGCTTATTCAACGCTATCTGGCGGATAAATTATTCGACTCTACATTCCACGGAAACGAAAGTATACTTATCTAAATTGTAATAATCGATGGATTTTATAACCATTCAGAGAAGTCAACGTGGTACAGTCATACAGTGTCAAATATCAACAACGTTGACAACTTTGACAACAGAAAGATACGCGGTGATTTTCATTTAAAAACCACCTGTTCAGTATTGCACACAAGTTTATCAGACATATGGTGTCTTAATATTGACATAAAAGAACAGTTCAGTGATGTTGAAAAAAAGTAGCACAAAGTTTTTAATATGTGGGACCGGCATTTTCGTCTGTTATTTCTACTTCGCTGTTTTACAAGAGAAAATAACACGCGGGCAATATGGAGAAGGAGAGAATAAAGAAAAGTTTACCTATGTCGGTGCTTTGGTTTGCGTCCAATGCGTGCTTAATTATATATTTGCAAAGGTCATTTTATTGACTGTGATGAAGCAGGGTGAAGATTCAACAAAGACTATCTACTATGCTACTTCCGCTCTTACTTATTGTCTGGCAATGGTTTGCAGCATCATGTGCTTGCAATTTGTTAGTTATCCGACTCAGGTTATTGCCAAATCCGGAAAACCTATCCCTGTAATGTTGCTTGGGGTCCTCCTTGGCAAGAAGGTAATTTTTTATAATTATTTATATTTTACAACAATTCAGAATTCAGAAATCAATTTTTGAACACACGTTTGATTTATTTATATTTTGTGTGATCTATAAGATATATCTGGCAACCTAGAAATATTTTTCTTGATAATTATAGACAAGAATCCTTTAAGGGCGTTGGACCCAAATTTTAAGCTCAAAATTCAATTCTCCATTTTACTTAACGAAAATTATAAATAAACATTTTTTCGCTCTATAGCACTAATTTTTTTTCAAATATAAGACTGCGTAAAGAGCGAACAAATATTTAGTTTTGATACTTTTTACATAAAACGAAAAATTAAAAATCTGACTTAAAAATTCAATATTTTCATTTTACTTAAAAAATATTTGAATTAGGTATTTTCTCGCTCTGTATGCATAATTCTAGTTAAAAATTGATTAATTCTACCGAGGGAAAAAATTCCAAATTTAATATTTGTTGAGTAAAATGAAGAAATCGAATTTTTAGATCAGAACTCCTCATCTTACTCATCCCATATTATAATTATATATTATATATTCTAATAATTATTGTTAAGTAAAATGAGATTTAATTTTGAGACTATAGAATTTACGAAATTTTGAAATTAAAATCATCAATAAGTTTATTTATTTTTCAGTCCTATCCATTGAGGAAGTACTTATTTGTCTTGCTGATTGTATCAGGCGTTGCATTATTTATGTACAAGGATAGTAAATCATCAGTCGCACAAGCATCTAGTCAAATGGGATTTGGGGAAATTTTACTGCTTCTATCGTTGACGATGGACGGTTTAACAAGTGCCGTACAAGAAAGAATGAGATCAGAGCACAAAACTCAATCTCTTCATATGATGCTCAACATGAATTTATGGTCCATTATATTTAGCTCAATATTTATTTTGGTTTCTGGAGAACTAATAGGTTTCATTCAGTTCTTGCAGCGGCATCCAAATGTTATGGTGCATATAGTAAACTTCGCATTGGCAGGTGCCTGTGGGCAATATTTTATATTCTTAACAGTATCGGAATTTGGCCCACTGCCATGCTCTATCATAACAACTACTAGAAAATTTTTTACTGTTATAGGATCCGTTTTGTTATTTGGTAACAGTCTTCTAGTTAGACAATGGGTAGCAACCTTTTTTGTATTTCTTGGATTATTTTTAGATGCTATGTATGGCAGTAACAAGACTACAAAGAAGGAAGTTGTGAAATAAACTTCCATGAAGTTGAAATCTTTTTCATTCTTCAGTTTTTCTCTTTCGGGGCAATATGTGTAATAACTTAGAATTAGAACAAATTAAGTGGCTCAGAAAAGAGAAAAATGAAATTGACTATATACATAATAATGATACACATAATTAATTTTTTGTTAATTGATTTGTGAATATTATTATTGAAAGAAATGGTGTGAAGAACTCTTGAATTCTTTACTTTTTTTTTAGATGTATTTAACTGTAATTTTTACATTCTCATCCGAGACCCTCCCAGTTTTTTCTTCCTCATAGAGGAAGCTTTGTAATGGTGACAAAATCCAGTTTCCTGAAAAAGGTTTTTTTTAAACATATTTCAAGGGCAATATATCTAATATGATGATCTGAAAAATTGTCCGGATGTATGTACGTATGTATGTATGTATGTATGTGTGTATGTGTGTCACGATCCAGTAATTTCTTGAAAACGCGTGAAGATAAATTGATGAAATTATATTTCCTTGAAAAATAAGAAAGTTATACTTAATTAATTTTTTAGAAAAGAATTTTTCTAATATAAGTTCTCAAAATAATAAAAATTTAAAGCTGATGTAAAGAATACTTAATGCTTCCTCTGTGCGGAAACAATTCATATTTGCTTACAGGAAGCAAAGTGCTCATTGAATGAGTACAAAAGTTTGTACAACTTGACAGCTAGTTATGAAATGTCCACGTTTTGGGACCACCTGAACCCGAAAAACATGTTTTTACGAATGTTTTATCGTTGAATCATTTCCAAAGTCTTCGAAATGAATTATTTATACTGAAATGATTATATGCCTGCAATATTCTCTACAATAATTGAAACTGTGTTTCCTAGATTGTTTTCCAGTGTATCTGTCGAGATGATGAATGTAAATAAATATTTTGAAATTGAAATCTATCTGAATTTAAGATTTACTTTTTTAATGATAGATATAAAATCATGGTGATGTACGAAATTGTGTTGAATCAGATATTTTGTCGATTTCGTGTCATTTTATTACATTATTATCATAAAGTAATGAGCTTTATTAGCACTGCCAGTGAATTACCAGGATATGTAATGACCTTCAACTGAAAACTCGACAATCGAGGAATAAAATTTCAGAATACTTGATTTTTAAGAATAGCGATAATTAGACAATATTATTTAATCTTGTCACGACGACTTTCAAAAAATTTATCTTAATATACATTATGAATTCATACCTGATTAAAGAAACCTTTATTGATGAATCGATATGATAATTCAAAGTTTAAAATTTTTATTAATTAAATATAAAGTAGAAAGTTAATTAAACTCTATCTTGGAAATTCTACACAATTAAATCCTACATTGTAAAATCTTACACAAACTTATAAATTAATTTTAGGAATTTAATTAAATTCGTCATGATGAATCTCTACATTTATGCTAAAATTCATTATGCAAAATTATACTTTATACAATACAGATTATTCTGCATAAACCAATTTAGTGATTTTATCTATTTATTTTAAAAACTCTGCAAAACTAAATTGTACACCGCTAGTAAAATACTGCATACGAAAAAATAGAAATTTGCGTCATTTGTTAATTATTATTTATAACAGAAGAAAAATAAAATATAAGATAAATTTGATTAATTGCATATGGAGCGGACACATCTAAATAATCTTATCTTTAGATAATCTTTTGGCGGACAATACTTATCGTGCCCTGCAGTTCTTTCACAGCAATTGCGATAAACAGGCCTTGTGAAAAATCGACTTGTAGAGAATAATCAGTAGAATTTATCATATATACTAGGGCTGTTAAACGGGGAGGGCAGTTCCACGCGTGTCTTTCTTAGTTATAAGCCGTGTACCTGTCCAAACTCTTATCGTTGCGCGCCTCAAATGTCGTAAAACCGTTCGAGTTTACTTAGGTTTAAGTCGGAAAAAAGAAAAGCATCCATTAGCCTGAAAAGAAATAAAATCCAATGTGAAGAATATCATCAAAAACTGTTGTGAATTGTTATTGACAAAAATCATGCTTACGTGAAATCGGTAAAAACTTAAGGTATTCTATTCATTCAAATTTAAAGAAAAAGCCAGCCAATAATTGTTTCCTTTCTTGAAAAGTTGACTGTGGATTTGAGTTTGCTTGGTAAATGAATTATATCAAAGGAGAAAAACAATAAATTAAGGTAAACGTTTACTTTCTTATTAAAAATTAATTGACTTAAAATATTATTCTTTAGTTTTATTTTAACTAAATTGAGAAACAAAAATAAATTAATAACAATGCAAAATAGTCACTTAAACTGCAAGTAGATATTACATAATGAAGAGTAAATATTGAAGCTATTTTGAAAACTTTAGAACATTAGTTATTAATTGCTGTAGATACCGCACAAATGTTTATAATTTAATATTTAATTTAAAATTATAAAAGTAGATACCTACCTACAACAAAATCAGAGTAATAATTTGATAGGACTTATTGAAACAATTAATCTATCTGCAATGAAGATTATTGATCATAAATAACGATTAATTTAATTGCAAATATAGTATCAAATTTATCAGTCTATCTGTTTCATTGATCCTGACCTGAATTTTCACTTGAATGATTTCCGAGAAAAAAGTATCATGATAAAAATCTTTAAAATTATCTGCAAAGTCATTTTTTTTCTCTACAAAAGTAAAATTTGATTAAAAGTTCCGAGTTGAAAAAGTATTATAAAAAGATACGTAAACAATGCACATTTTTTCCTTATAGCACGAGGATACAACTTTGAGAAATAATAATATAGGAAAAATAGTTTGAAATTAAACCTTAAAGTTGTAGCAGGTAGATAGGAATTCTTGAATTGAAAATATATTATAAAAAGATGAGTAGCAAATGCACATTTTTTCCTTATAATACGAAGAGACAAATTTGAAGAATAATATTTTAAGGAAATTCTTGTCTTCATTTCCATTAACTGTGGAAATTCCAAAGCAATGATTGCTTAGTAATCGTCTTACATTTTTGGTATAAATTTTTTGAGCTGACGGGAAAAATAGTTTGAAACTAAACTTCGTTCTGACAGATAAGGTAGCATGTCGTAATAATAAAATATGATATATAACTTACAATAAGTGAAAATTAGAATTCTTCCATTAAAAAAAAAGGATATACGCAGTGGAAATAAAAAGTGAAGATAAGACAACACAATAAGTGGTCAGGAAACGTACTAAAATTAACTTTAAGTAAGAAACACCTATTAAGTCTTTTTCAATCTTAAGAATATCGTTTTCAGTGCTGTAAAATTAAAAATTTTAAACGAACTCTGTTACGTCTAACGTTAGTCACGCTCTTAGAATATTGAATGTCATTTTTTAAATGACACAAAGAAAATTAATTTGAAAATTGTTAAATTCTTTCAATCTGATTGACAGCAGAGGAGAATAATACAATTTTGTAATTTATTGCCTCTTTTATATGTATATAACGTCTTTTCATAAAAAGACAGAGTTTTAATATTTCAATATTTTTCTATGAAACCTTCTATTTGAAATTATAGACCCAAGTTTCATAAAAAATTATACCGAAAAACCGGTAAAAATAAAGCATATTTCAAAAAAGGAAATTTATTATTACCTTACATTAACATATGTTTAAAAATATAAAACTTATATTTGACAGATTCAACGATAATAAACGAAGCTCAATTATGGAAAAAAGACTGCGTTTTTCAAGAATTTTATTCACATGGTTATTTCTTTTGATCACAAGTGCCAACTGTGATCCTTTACATCCTAATGAAGGTAATGTACAAGAATTTTGTAATTTTTATTTAAGTAATCATATAATCATCGACCTTCAATTCTAAAATTATGTAACATATATAGCAGTAGATAACAAACATTCCACATTGCAGAAATTAAAAAATATATCGATTTTCTGGACTGAATAATAATTAAATTTTACAGGTCTTTTGCTCAGAAGAAATTTAGTTCAAACTGAAAAAAGAATTGAGAACTTAACTGATCCAATAGAAATACATAAGAATAGTGAAACTTCAGAAGTAAACTGTTCTTCTCGATCACTTGACGACTTTCCGGAAGATTTTTTCAGTAGACATCAAAGACAGAATGGAGCTATCATCTTTCATATTTTTTTTGGCTTTTACTGTTTTTTGATGACAGCCTACGTTTGCAATGATTACCTATTGCCAGCACTAGATTGTATTTGTGCGGATTTAAACATTAGTGCAGATGTCGCAGGAGCAACATTTTTGGCAACAGCAAGTTGTTTTCCTGAATTATTTGTCAATGTAGTCGGCACCTTCCTT
>UCOH01005029.1:0-20481 GCA_900474275.1 Synergus japonicus
CCTATAACCCGCCTAAACGTCAAGACGTCCCGACTCGGCATAATACACGCATAGAAGATCAGTCGTGCGCTTAAAGTTTAGCGTGCACAGTTTTTTACCTATTGATTTATTTGAAAAAAGCCTTTGCAGAAAACTTCTTTGTACATTTTTGAACAACTTCTCCGCAGGAAGTTTTTAATTGCTCAAACTTTCCTCGATAAACGAAACGCTCAAACGTTTTGTGGAACGAATTATGAAATAGCCTAGAAAATAATTTTTTATATTGTTATGAATAAAGTTGAAAATTTTTATCGCTAACCGTCATAACAACAACACTATAAGGAATGCTTCCTACAAATTTTATGAATAAATTCCGAAAACTGTGGATTTGAACACGAGTTGAAGACAAAAATCGGATTAAAAATTGACTTTCAAAAAAAAGAGTTTTTTGCAATTTTTGAAAAATCTAAAAAAGTTATGATCTTTTTGCAAAGGAAAAAAAGATGCGGAATATAATTATCTACAATAATCTATGTTTTAAAATTCAAAATTTCGTATTTCGATTTTTAGTCGTCAGGGGCCAACGCCAGCGGGCTAGAAAAATCTATGTCTTGTTCTTGCATGGGGACACTCAATTATAAATTTTCAGAGTTTCATTCTTCTGATAGGTTTTTCCCAGATGGCAGCGTTTTGATTTAAAAAGAATTCCCTGATTTTTATCTCCAATGGCATGCCCAATTCATTACTATATGTATGTAATTTCGCATGACTTATATTCCTTCCTGTATTGTTTTCTTGATTGCTATTTTAATTCGTCTCGTCTAGCTGACAGTAGACTTCGCTACTACCATAAAAGGATATTACGAGACGTCTGTTTTTGTAGTCGTCAAGTCATTACATATATTTATCTTCGTTGCAACACACATTTACTATACATGTATCGATCATTCAGATAGTCATTACGGTGTTTCGTTGCGCTGTTACTATCACTTGCAGCTGGCTCAGAAGTAAATACTTTTCTCAATTTTAATTTTATCCCAGAAGAAATGAGCAGTTTTGTATGTACATTACCACACGTCATACTTCAAGATCAGATAATGTTCTCCTTATTTTGTGAATAAATTTGTTTTGATTTAAAATAAGAACAATTTAGATAAAATATTTGTTTTCCTTTCTCAAAATAGAATTTGATAGTGAACGTTGAATCAGACATGAAGCTAATTTTAGACGAATTTTTCGCAACACAAAATGAGAGCAATAAAGCTTGGTATTTACCGACAGATATTTGTATTTACTTGTCGATTCGGTATAATTCCTATTTGTTTGGAAGGATCGTTTAACGATAAAGCGTCAATTAAGTGAGATCATCGAGTTCGAGGTCGACAGGCATTAATCGATGCCTTCCTCTGGGACTGAGAATCGCTTTCGAAATATATTATGAAACTTTTCGTTTGTATGGTTCGCGAACATACATACAATGTAAGACTCGAAAGTGCAGCCAATCACGCACAGATAACAAGATCAGATATGCGCAGGTCATGAGTATTTTTATTACAGCAGTACTGATCTCGCAATGCGTAACTATCTGATTATCAACATTATTCTTATCAGTGAAACACCTTGTTCAGGAACGGATAACGGTACTCACTTTTTGCAAAATTATCTTTAGAATTATATCGGTGTAATATATGATGTATAATGTATAATGGATTGGAATATTACATGAAGGTCATGAGATCAGCTATAGAATCAAAAGATGCTGCCGTTTTGAACCAGGAAATGTCCAACTTGAACTTGAAAGTCTTCCAATCTACTATATCTTTCATAGAAAACATAATGTAAAACATAATTTCTTTTTCCTACTACCTTTTGCAATAATTTCTTTGGCACTAATGAAAAACGAAGTTTAAACTAACGGATTTGCTACATGCAGTTTAAAATCATCGATCTTCCGACACGCATCCAAATTAAATTGCAACGGTTTCTACAGATTGCATTCACCAGTCTAACGAGTTTTCAATATTTTTTGTTGCAGGTAAACCACTACACGTTTGATTCCATTAGCTATTAAGGGGTAGCATCGCGAGTGTTAAGGTCGATCGTCGGATCAAAAACTTTCCCACTCTCGTATTGCCGTGTTGGATGGAAATTGGATACCCGAGAACGTACTCAACCATGGAATCTTATCGGAACAGGTAACGCAGGGGTGCCAACCGCTAGCAAGTCAGCGAAGCAAAGCGGTAATTCCGCAGTCGGAGTCCCGTGGCGTTGTGGTTTCTCTTATCTCCAATCTTGGCTTCTCCTTCCCACTCTAACTTTGTTTTTGTCTTTCTTGGAGTTACATCTTACTATTGCAACTAATCAATATCCTTTCAAATCTACGTCAGATTTGTGGTTGCACCACTATTGCGCCAAGTTCTTCATTCTCCTTTGTCGCTTTGTCTATTTCTTTATTTCGGCAAAATCTCGCAGAATTATTTTATTTATTGTCAACACCAAAAGACAACATACCGTGATTTAAAAAAATTTTTAATTATACTCGATAAACCTTCTTGATATAAATCCATTCGATTAGTTTTACAAATACATCAAATAAAATGAAAGGCGTGAACGATGGGAGAACGGAGAAATAGTTGCAAGGAGGCTTGGCGTCTCTGACCTTCAATCCCGACTGATAACCTATCAACGATTTCAATCTTTAAAATTATGAAGAGAGAACGCACCTTTGGAATTTCATGAATTAATCAAACTTGACTTTTATAAAAGATGGGATTAATCTAACGGAATTTCATAGCTTGTTAACCCCAATAATGGGTTCGCACAGTTCATTATCCAGATGAACTCAATCAGGTTTCATTAACGAAAACTTGTTTCATCTTTGGTCAGATGGCAAAATGAAAGAGGTTGAAACCTGCTGACTAAGAAAACATTTGTTTGGTATAAGAGTGACAAAATATTGTTGGTTCGACGAAAATTGCATTCCCATTTTCTTCTTACTTGTCTTGCAAAATTTTTTGTTCAATCTACTGAACAGTTTTCTCATCGTTAGAACAAAAAAAAGAGCACAATGCCAGGAGCACAAGCATAGAGGATATTTTCATGATGAAAACGCAGTACTTGACATTAACCGTAAAACCTAAAATACGAATCGATACTTGATTTATCGCAGAAGTAAATCCGAGTCAGTTGCCATTGATTGTTGGCAGCACAAACCCCAAACGCTCCATTGCGAAACTATTAATAATATGATTGCATGCAATTCTTTTCCATTCACTCTTTATTCTCTCACTTCAGTCTTTTACTCCCTTATTTTCTTATCTGTCGGCCAACATATTTGCTCTGCTATTTCTCCCGAATTTATTGTTTCAGAATTCATATAATGATGGATTTTACATCCTGCTTACTTTACTTTTTTGATCAATCTGTGCAAATTGTTTTGAGGTATTCTTATAATTATTTATAAATTACTCGCTATTTATTACTTTATTCTTCAGTTATTCTTAGTGATTCTGAGAGAACTATTTCTGCTTTATCATGGAGTTTTCCTAACGAACTGCTTTAAGATCATTTCATTTGGTCTATTTCGGTGGCTTCCGACTTTCCGAATGCGAACGTTGGCGAACGGAATTCGCACTTCCGGTCGTGCAAGTCTAAAACTGGGTTGCCGACGATTTTGCGGAACATAACGTCTCTTATTTGCTCGCGTCGTAGAGACTTATCTCGCATTACTGGGAGATTACTGTAGCGATTCTAGGCGTTTTCGAACTTTCAGTTGGCTCTACATATATACATATATATACGGCTCCGTTCATCGGATGTGGATGTGTATGTCTGTATGTATGTCTAGAGGAAAGTTAAATATCTTCAGTAAGTTATCTCAACCGTCTATTATCTATATCATCACAAGTATGAGCGACATATAAACTCTGTCTCTAAAGAGAATATGGATGATGAGGTTTGCACGGGTCTTTGCTATTTCGTGCGTACTGAACGATAAAAGTTGGTTAATCACGGTTAAGATTGCAAACACTTGAATCGGGTTACAGTAATTCGACATTACCAGGAAACGATGCTCATTTCGTTACTTAATTTTTCCTGAGAAAAAATACGCAGCAAATAAAATTTCAAGAAATAAAGAAACTGATACGTTTTATTACAAAATTTTTAAATTTCAGTCTCGAAAGCCTATTGCTAAATGTCTCTTGAAAGTTTTGTCGTGAGTCACGTGGCTGTGTAGTTGGACAGAATGTCTGTTCTACTACGCTCGAGTAATTAGCGTAATGCTTATTGGCTCCTAGCAAATGAAGCTATAATACATATCAATTTGGATCTCGATCCACTTTAATTGTAAGAGGATTGCAGACGAAGGAAAAGTACTTTGCGTTTCGTTAATTACACGGATTACCACAAAACTTTCCCATAACGCGATAACGCGGTCTCGAAAGAATTTTAAGGCTTTCCTAATGGGGTTTCATTAGTACTTTTTCAAGGTATTCTTAACCAATTTAGTAGTTTCCCGAGAATTTTTCTAGACTACTGTTTCATTTAGCTTTTGAAAACAATATTTTCCAGCTATAGGAAATGTGTGTAAAGTATAATTCCCAAGGATTTGATAATTATTTTAAAAAAAAATCCGATCCAGAAACACATGCTGCTCCTTCCTCCACCTTAGTAAATAATCTGTGACCATTCACTTTCAGGAAATAGCGATCTTCACCATCCAAGATCTTATCCAAATATTTGCGGTGGTTGTTGAAACTTCCATCAACGTTCTTACGATTCCTTATCTTCGAACATATGTTGTGGAGCGATTAAAAACAATGACGCATAAAAAATCCTATAATGGTTACAAAGTGTAGCAGGTTTATAGTATACAATGCAGCTTTCAACTATTTCATTGTTCCGCGATGCTCAATAGCGGAACTTTTTCCAACTAATTAAAAAGGTTCATTTGTCAAAAATATTAATGCTCTTTAAATTCCATTTACTTTTTGTTTTGTAATTCATCTCTCTGAGTCACTTATTATCTGGAGCGGATATATACATAAAATAGTTTATAAGGGAAAAATCCCGAGAATGGGAAAGTTGAAATTTTTCCAGTGTCTTCTTGTGTGCATATGCCTTGAGGGTATCTTAGTCGTCGTATAAATGTAACTCTAGTTGCGCCATAAACCTTCTTTGCGGCCTCGTAAGGAATTTAATTGAATAAAGGACTACGGCGTAGAAACTGGAGAAACGCAACGCTAACCTTTAGACATTTCATTCCGCCTGCCACAAAATTCTAGCAGCTGCAAACCCAACTGCCTAAGGATCTCAATTTTCTTACAATTTCCACACAGATGTTTTAGTCCATCTCAATTTATCTTCCACTCTATTAATTCTTGGCGTTTATTTTGCAAGTATAGTAATAATATAGAATGAATAATTTTTTAACTTATTGAGTCAGATGATTGCGTCGCTGCTGCTGACCATTTACGCGCCGGCGCGAATTTTTTATTCGAGAGCGCAGGTCGGCGTGACAAGTTATGCCGGAAATTTTCCGGCAATCATTCCATCTAAGAATTTTATTACTTCAAGACGTTTAAACGTTGCTGCCGCCGTCGCGAAAAAAGCTGTCTGCACAAAACCTTCTGATATTCGAATTCTAAAAAAACTTTTAAAAAAAATTCACCTTTTAAAGGACTTCCTTGATCAAAAGGTTTTATCCGTCTTATAAAAACAGTACGTGAGAGTGAAACACCGATTTCGAGTCAAAGGGTTAAAAAGCGTTCTCTTTAAACGAAAAGCGACCGAAGTAGTTATCCATTCAACAAAGATGGAGGTTTTCTAGAGACCTAGGGTGGCTAGAAATGAAGGGCAAAGAGTGAGAGAAAGAAATAACGAAGGGTTGGTTGGGCGTCTTCACTGTGAAGTTACGATCCATTACGACCGCTTCCATTTCTCGGCTTTCGTTCCGCCCTCGCGGAACCTCATCCGATTAAGCGACTTTACGATCCTACGAGAAGAAGCAGTACTGAGTCCGGGATACATTCCATAGCACGTGGTCTGTTGTAAGGGTTATGTGTGTGGGTGGGTAGTAGACATTCGCCCTTCGTAAATCTCGCTACCTACGTCGATGCAAGGTTAACGAACGTGTACGTGGTTTTATTATCTATCCCTCGCAAAAGGGTTTTCTCTATACTTTTTAAAAAATGAATTTCAGTGTTCTTCCATCATTTTTACGATTTACGCTCTACGTGTTCACCTTTTGGGGCAAGTCGACATTATAGTTCTGAGTGGTTGATTAAAATTGAATTGAAAAGGAATCAATAAATTGTAGCATCTCGAAGCCTTAAAAAGGATATTAGATTTTTTGATACACCTCAGAGAACCTATAAGAAATAAAATGGAATTTTATAAAAGGTTCTAGAGAAAAACTTGAAGTTTCTCGTGTAAATTGAGACTTTCAGCGCGTGAAATAACGAATAAGCGATAATATCGATCTGCCTTTTCTATTGAAAACCACCTACAAGTACTCTCTTATCTCAGGAGACTTTGGGAGGTTTAGCAAAGCGTAGCTTTAAACACTTGACTCTCAAGTAAGCTTATATTAACCAACGTTGACGACGTCCACGTGGAGTAGGGGAATGCCGATAAACAGACATAAGAGGATCTTGAGTGCCAGCAGTGTCGCTACTTTGTGTTTCAGCCAACGAGAGCTTCTCGCTTTTACAAAACCATGGAGCTTTACGAATGTTTGATCCGGTGGAATAGATTCTTTCAAATATGTACATTTCCATTTTCAACTATTGACTTAAAGTTTTAGACTTCTGGTCTGACGATGTATATCTTCAACCTAATCTTTTATAAGTTCTTTTTTTTTTAATTACACTCGAATCTCCCAATAACGACCTTCCCAATAACGACAATCTCTCAATAGCGACCTGCATGGACCTAAAATCTCACTTGATACCACTTCGCATGCGTTACGCTCCGGGATCTGATTGGTTTTTATTAGCGCGCAATTTGAAATGCTAAATACATTATATTATACGCACTACGCATGCGCAACTGGGAAAGCGTCTGGTCAGGATTTCGTCGTTATTTTCGATTCGATTCGAATGTAACTGACACTGCGTTGATTATTAAAAAAGACAAATCCATTACTGACTGACTGTTGAGAAGAATAAATTAATTTATCAAAGTTTTTTCTCCAAATTAAAAAGAAAACGGTCCTTTACACTTTTTAATAAAACTTTTTCCTTGACTAACAATTCATTTTGGAGGGAAGACACTTGTCAGGTTGAATATAACCTTCTGCGATAAAGAGGATGAGGGACAATGGAGATTTCGGGGTTTCAAAGCGAGAGACAGGTGGATTCTGTGAACTTGACAGGTGCGTATTTGGCGCCGGAAAGAAAGGGAGCGTAGTAACCCCTGTGAAAAGAAAACGGGTAGAGGGCTGTCTGACAATGAAACTCCGGTTCCACTTCGACTCGCCGCCTAAACAAAGCGGCTGACGCGTGGCATATGGCACCTGTTTGAACGTACACGAGAAACCTTTCAAATATAAAATGTTTCAATATAAAGAAAATATAATTTAAAGTCGATTTTTCAGTAATCATGACGGTTCCAATAATTGTGAAAATAGGTTGTAACTTCAATTGACCTAGTCAGCCATATAGCGCTAGATGAGGTACTCTAACAAACCTGTAGTAAATCATTAATAGAATTGGTAAATTTTAATCAATAAAAAAATCCTACGTAATAAAAAGGGCGTTTACTATTACTGAAACGTTTACTTTAATTTGAAAAAATGTAAAACAAAAAAGAACTTATTGATATTCGAATACTTATTTCTTTTTTAAAAGCTTGAACAATCATAATAGTATTCGAAAACTGTTTGGTATGATACGAAAGTTGTTTGATTTCGAGGTCGCTGAATCGGCATAGCCAATAAAGTGTGGAAAATTCAGCCGGGCAACAAGGCCGGATGCGTTGTTTCGGAAGCAAGAGAAGCAAAAGTTCCGGACACGTTGATATAACCTGATAGCTCGTCCGATGCGTTCGTGTCCGAAATTTAAGGGATGAAATCAAATAAAATATCCGACAGGGAGCGCGACGTCCATGATTTATGTCCTCTGGCAGGGGAGCTGATACAATAAGAGAATAATGAAGGTGAAGCGCCGCCGTACAGTGGCTGTCCGTTCCTGAAGGCTTTAGGCTATAGCAAATGAGAATGAGAGCTTGCTAAAGGATGGAGGGTGTGGGTGGACTGCCACCTGCTCGAAAATGGAAACAACCATCTTCCTCAGTGGATTTACATCGAAGGGTCCCGCACTGCGACTAGCTGTCTCACTGATTGACTGCCTGTTATAATTAATTAATCCTCGTGGTAAAACCAAGGACAAATTCTGTCAAATTTATCGTGAGACAGAAGTGGTGTGTTTCTGCAATAAATTTTCTAGATTATTTCAGAACTGACAGTGGCGTGCAATTTAAAAGAAGCATTACTTATAATATAGTTATATATGCAGAAAAACGAGTGCTCTTGAATAAAGCAAACGCATTTACTTGGCTCTATTCAACAAAACCATTTACTTGATCCAAGTAAATGCGTTTACTTGATTCAAGAACATTTCCTTTCTCATGTGTAAACTAACCGTATGTAGATGCATTATCACACGCTTAGAGTGAAATTGAGGTTTAACCAAGTACCTCTAGCCACCGAAACGTTTCACGCGGCGGTTGAACGAGTTTTCGCTGAACTCGTGACCTGCCATCAAGTCGAGTTTTGCGATATACTTATATTCCAGAGTCGACACACACGAACGAAAGTACACGCGCAAGTAAATATGGTGCGACAATCTTCGCATTCAAGATTTACATGGTGGTGTTTACATGATTAAACATCCGCGTCTGGTCTTGAACAGTGTTTGCATGAGGACCTTAACTCTCATGTCACGGATCAAATAGACCTAGAGAGAGTCTAGCCCTTAGCTAATCTTAGAAGCCTGCCTCATGAGGCTTTTCAAGTACACACATCTCACCAGTTTGGTCAGTTTGATTAGATCCGCGTGCCGTTTACGCTTAGCGGCAGGAAATGTCGTGTCTACGAAGTTTCCAGTGAACCGTTTTCACCTTCTCTGTCCCTGAAGAAAATTTTCTCTCTTCATTCGTCCCAGCTTTCTCGCGTTTCTCCTTCGCTTGAGTATATACATGGTCACCATGGAAACACCTATTCCACGAGGAACCTATTCCAAGTTTGCTTCTGGCAAAGGAGAGAGCACTGCTTTAAATTCTATTGCGCGGACAATACGGTTACGATAATGCTCGTTCGGGCTTTGATTCATCGGTTCAATTGGTGGGAGGGGGTGGCTCAAGAAAATTGCAGACAGGAGAAGATAAAATACGTATGGAGAGCGTGCCAAATAAGACAACCGAGCATGCCGACATCAGAAGTTAGTTGACATGAAACGGAATCCACTTTGGAAGATGAAACTAAAGAATATGTATTCATTTTTCCTTAAACCAGGAGGAAGAACTTACTACTTATTAGATTAAGAGTACACTTCGAGGCATACCAAAAGTCTTTTTAGGAACTTTATACTCTTGTATGAAATTTCCTCTATTCCTTTGAAATTATTAAAACTTTGAAAGATCTTGTTTCGGAGGATATGAGCAAGATTTAAACATAATTATTTATAATGTGTCATTGAAAACTTTAGAATATTATCAAATTTATAGCGGCTTATAATTTAACTCTCGATATAAGCTCAAACAGTGTTCTTGGGACTATATTTAGACATAAAAATGGTTTAAGTGTCAGGCTTTGGGTCATCTTTATGCAATTCAGACTAAGACATGCATTTTTAAATACATATCCTCTTTTCTCCAAGCACTTACTTGTACGGCAGGTTGCATCAACGTTACTGAAAATTTAAGCAGAATTTAAAACTAGGCCACTTACGCGAGGAATTCGAGTGCCCTATAAATTGTTGTCTATATATGTTACTTGCCAGAATTATTTAGCCAAGATATCGCAAAAACAAGATATAGATTTCTTCTACCATCGTTTAAACTAAAATCTAGGTTTTTTGTACTATATGGTTCAGCTAGTCGAAATTAATTCTGGTAGACGCTTTTCGAAAGTTTCGACTATACATCTGCAATTTAGGAAACAATTTCGCAAAGGGGGACTGTCGTCGATCACCACACGTACGATAAATCGCATCGACAGGCTTCGGCAACAAGGTCGTCCATCTTTCGAAGTGACAAATTCCTGACGTTTCTGGAATTGCGTAAATCATATCATATACATGATCATATTATTTCGATTAAGACATTATTATTTTTATTTTAATATTAATATTAAGACATATTATTTTAAGAAAAGATTAAATTTTTTCCTTTTCTTTCGAGAGTTTGTTTATCAATCAAGGATATCGGTCGAATCTCCTGGACGCAACATTTCTCATTTTATCGGTCATCTGTCCAGACTCTCAGCAGCCTATTATTTACTTTTCCCTGCTGATTCAGACCCACAGTCCAAGTCCTAATGCAATCGTGCCTATGCTCTATCAATCTTCCGTATCCTTCGGAGACATTTGGATCGAAGACGGTATCTGGAACGATCGGCTTGTCGCATAGAGATTCCCATTCAGCGTCACGATTTAAAATCCGCATTACGAGCACCGATCTGTAAACGTCATGCACTTGAGTTCGTTTATTCCTTTTCTGACAACTTAACCTCACATCATGTCTTCTATTAGAAGACAGGAAAAGATGGATCACGGTTTGTCGTCCCGTGATTGCTTTTCTATTATCAACAAAAAATGGAGAACGTAATTCACCGACATAATCACCACTTTTTCGTATTTCCGTCAACAAATCCGGAATGTTATCCAAATCCTAGTATGAAGGGAACCTTATTGGATAAGTCAACTGGCTCCTAATCCAAGATTCTTGTTATCGAAATCCAGATTACGCTGTTAAATTTAGAAGGTTCTATTATACTTTATCTTATACCACTCAGCCGTTCTGCGGGCTTTGCAGGGTGCAATACAATTTTATTTTGATATACATAATTGATTTTATTCTAATTTTTTTTCTAACATACCACTTTATTTTTGTTTCAGGTGAGTGTCGAGCAACTTTTTACACTGATGTCACTATTTCAAGGCATTATTGAGTGAGTAATAATTATAAAATAGGATTTGGTTCTTCCTCTTCAGGCCATGTATCAACTGATTCGTTTTGTATTTGAGCGGGAAAAATGCGGGAATTGTCCAGGGATTTCATGTGCAAAATTTAGTAGATGCCCTGATGTATCGAATTGGTTCGATGTTTCGAGCGAGTAGTTGCCTAAATAATTTGAATTTTGACGTTTTAAATGTCAAAGATTGAAATTTTAAACAAAGATTCATAAATTCAAGTTTCACAAAAATAATAAATAGAAATAATGGATAGTCTTGAATATTTTGAAAAGGAGTTATTTTTTCTATTTGAAAACCTGATTTAATAATGCTTGCATTTCATTCATGTTATGTAAATTTAATTTACTGTTATATTTCTAATTCTTGCACGTATATAGAGAACAAAGCATCATTTGCATTGTAAAATAAAAAAATTCTTTGCAGAAAAAATCTCATTTACGTAAAATAACCTTTCAATGATAATAAGTAAAATATAAAAATAAAAACTCAGTTAGTTGACATGTGTCATAATACTCGACATTTGTCGATGAAACATCAGAACTCGTGGAAACGAGACGATAATTTTGAGAAAGGAACAAGACTTTTTATCGTTTTATATGTTTACTGTCAAATATCCCTCGAATGCAACACTACAACTGATTATCGGAAAAGCAAGAAATTTTTCAATAAATCTTTTCTCGTGCACACCCAGAAAACAGTTTCTTCTCAAAGAAATAAAATTGTAGTACATATTGATATACATATTGATGCGGTGAAAAAAACATTTCTTTGATTCAAACAAATTCTTTTTGAATTAAACAATTTCTTAAAATTAAAATAATTTGGTTTGAATCAAACAAAATTATTTTAAAAGAAAGACATTTTTTCATGATTGAAAAGTTCTGAACGTTCAAATGAACGAATTTTTGTATTGATTGTATTTGTAACTACAAAAAGTTTTTAAATATTGATTAATTTACATTGAAAATAATAAAGAATTAAATAAACTTGTAATCCTGATTGTTATTTTTAGTTGGCACAATATTTTTGGATAAAATATAATTTAAAAAAATATTTCGTTCATTTGAACGTTTGAAACTTTATTCACATATTTTTTCCTTGAATTATATAAATTAAATTTTTGATTTATACTTAACAAACTTTTTTCTGGGGTGCATTTGAACATTGAGTCTATTATTGAAGTGGTAATCACGATTGCGTTGGATCTAATTCAATAGGGTATAGAGACTTGTTAATTACCATCAGGGAAGTTTCCGTCAAGAGTTGGTGGTTCATTCTTTTCTCACAGGCTGCTTAAGAAGGCTACCAGATTTCGAGGTTGTTAAACGAGACAAATTTCGTGGGAGTGAGTGAGAAAAGCGCGTGAGAGAGAATAATAAGGTGGGGTGATGGAAAAAGGGGTAAACGAGGGTGCGGAGAATAAGGGGTGTGAGGTAGAATCGTGAATGGATGGACTTGCAGAGTATTTCCTAATGACTGTTGGCGGTGGGGGTAGTAGGAAGTTGTGAGTGGATAGTGTGAAAGAGTGAAAGAGGAGAAGAGAAGGCACACTGGGGTAGGACGGACGGTCGATACGCCGACGCACTAATGACCCGTACAGACTTGATCCAACAGACTGCTGGCTAGACGCGATGGCACCACTGCCGGCGGTTTTCCTTCAATTATAAATTAAATTACGCTACGTGTCTCACTTGAAACGCTCCCATGATTTCACGGAGATGCTAAAAAGAATCCGGATCAAGTTGCAAACTCGTAAAACTAATTTCAGACACAAAACCCGAGATCCAAACAAAAACTCAAAGTTATAATCGTCTCTTACTAAGTAGACCAGGAAAAATAATTGGCGAATATCTTTCTGATTTTCTCTTGTCCAGCTGGAAAAAATTCTTCCAGCATTTAATGAAGGTTTTTATCAGAAATTTCTCAAAATATGATTTATATTACCTCATAAATAATAAGATAAGATGGTGAAACATAGTTATTATGCAGTCTTACTTTAATTTCAATATTAAGGTGACGACTGTTTTATTGTCTCGTTGAAGGAAAAAAGGACAGTTTAGAAATTACTGTTAATTATTATCAATGGATCAATAAAATATCCAAAGCAATAGTTGTCAAAAGAGTGTTTTAATGCGTAGTTATCACTCACGTAAAAGGCAGTCAATTTTCTCGATTATTTACGAGCTATGCGATGGTTTCTGACAAAAATTGTCGAAAAGAGGCGGCCGTTTCAAGGAGATGTTGACTATTTAGAGCTTTGCATCTATATAGATCATATCATCTTTAAAAATTAATTTGTTTCTGCAGTGAATTTCTGAAATTACTGCAAAAGGAAAATTGACGTTAATGGAGAAATGCACGAATCGTATTTGAGACATCTCTAATTCAGGGAAATAGGTAGGGCGTCGATGGAATTTATATTTGCGCTTTACACCGACGGAAGAGCGGAAAGTAACGTCATTTCGTAATTTCCGGCAAGTATGAAAAGCTGACGTTTCTCCATGTCGTGACGGAATGGAAGGGTTTATGTATGAGGATAGTGCGTGTAGACCACATAGATTATTGCGTGACCATCGTCCGAACATGTTGCAAAAAACTAGAACGAGCGGAAATTGCTTCCTTTTATTTTCCTGTACACTCCTAGATCAGATTGATCCGATACTCTAAACGTTTATTATACCCTATTGCCGTTTAAAATTTCATAATAAATTGGAAATTTCCTCCACACTTTCTCACATCGTAAAATCGGATTCAAATTCTCGAATTTAACAGGAATCAGTGTCCAGAATGCAACTTGCTAATATATGTCAAATAAAAGTAGTGCGCGACAGATTATCAATCTGATAATCAAATATTGGCATACAGTTTTTCAACTAAAGAAAGCTGTTCGCTAATCCGATTTGCAAACACATTACATACTTTAAAATGTTGAGTGAACTCATATGCGCCGTCCTTGATTATGTTTTGTGTCCTTGTCTGTACGATGTAGTATAATTTAACTTTCACACACGCAAAGAGAACTCGATTATTGATGTGTGGTAACCAAGCATCTATCTATCCACCTACCAACCTAGCGACCTAGCTTCCTATCTGTAGAGGTTGCTAGATTCCGGAAGTGATGTCACGTTCATCATAACATCCCGTGCGCGCTTCATGGAGCACGCTCTTTCGAGTCCCACGATCTTCTGCGTGCTTGAGGGCACGTAAAGTACTTCATAACTGTTATAACGATGCTTGCATCGCTCACTAAACAGTTATGTAATAATTACAGAATGCTTCTGGAAAATTGCTATTTCAACTTTTAACTGCTCACCAAAAGAAAAAATAGTTTTGCGGCTTCCGAACATATTAACGTTACGTACATTGTAAATTTGGCTCAGACAATTTAGCAAAATCACAGTCTTCAACGCTTACAAATACGCTCCATAAATAGATTTAGGCTTTTTGGTGTTTTCATTAGGAGGTGGTTTTTAGGGATAGGTTTTTGAGTGTTTTCACTTTCACTAACATGTGGAGGATTATTACAGAGAATCTTCCACGTCTTAAAATCTCAAAAAAATCCAAAGATAAACATATATTCAGATCGTTTTTTAAAATTAGATTTTCTTTATTTACTGCGATGTAGTTTTAGCAAACAGATGTTTAATAAAATGGCATTGCATCAACTTCTGACAGTGTCCTGATAAACCGCACTCGAATTATTCGCGCTGCCGATTTCGCCATAATAATCGAGAAAGGTTCGTACTGAATTCTCGACCGATGATTCATCGAGGATCGATATTCTGCATGACTATAATTGAATGACTTCCGTGGACTCGGTAATAGTCAGCATGTCGTGACTCAAGTCAACATATATATACGACTCATTAAAAATCAATTGTATTTTCGATTACTCATGTATTCTAATTCACCGAGGTGTCATCCTTCTTTATATAACTCTCACATAATCATCCGGAAAAATTGTTGAGATCATAGTCACCCTATTTCCTTATTGTGACATTTAATAGGCAATTTTTTATATTTTTCCTTGTGCACAAAACGTAATTTCGATACGCAGTTCATATTACAGATTTTTATAAATGCCTTTTATGTGGTTGAATAATATCGATACGAGTTCATAGAAGACGAAAAAAAACTGAGCGTCAGTTGACTCTGTATGGATATGCGAATAAGAGAGGTAGCGGTTAAAGGTTTGTGGATAGGATGGATCGAAAGGGATGATTCGGACCAATCTGTTACAACGATGGACTACTTTCTGTGGTGACATTCCTTTGATCACGTCGCCGAATAGGAATTGCTTTTTGTCCCGCTGTTCCAGACAAAATTTCCTGTTTATCGGAATTTGGACATGCGTCTTTCTCAGATCCATATATACATGTTGCTATATACATATTATAAGGAAAAGCAGAAATTTACCCTTCCAAGTTGGATAAGGGATGGCGGGTCATACCATGTCCGAATTCCACGTGTTCTTAGTTCAACACAGTTTTGTTATTTGAATCATATATGAATAAGTAGTCGAGATTTCTTTAATAATTTTGATGAAAGTTTTCTCCGAGTCTGCACCGATTGAAGCTCTTCATGGAGACTTTAATAAAATATGGCTTCAGGGTCTCACACGCGAAGAATACCGTTCATTTAACTCCCTAAAGTCGTTGCACTTTATAAATGCAGTTTATAAGCTTCGAAAGCAGTCTTGTAAATATACTCAATTATGTGGTCCTCGAATTTTGGCCAGATTTACAAACTCAGGAAAAGTGTCCGATGTCTATCTAGTTAAGTCGTTAGTGTCACACAAATGTCTAGCATAAATTTGAACTTTACGAGCTCTCATTAGCAGAGACTTTCACCTAATGAATCAACATTACCAGGAAAATAGAAAATGTTTTAAAAAATAGTCGAATCTAAAGGAATGAACTTTGTACAACTTCTCACAGGATTTTTCTACGAGCATTCTATTATTCAGCGTTAAAAGAAGGAAAAGAGGTGAAGAGTGTTTTAGGATTACGCAAATGACGTTGTCGAGCAACAAAACTTAATGCTACAAGCGAGAAGACGACAGTATTCAAGCTGAGAGTACTTATACGGAGCAAATAAACTATCGGGCATAATAAATCGCTTTGATAAATTATCGCGAAGTTGCAGAGAAACAGACGAATAATCCCCTCGACAGGAACAAAGCCCCCAGTCTACGCAACTATCTTGTGCAACAACCTGTAGGTAGTTACCAGTTATCGTCGCCGGGATCTTTAATATTAATGCTCCCTATTACCCGTCGACGTCTTGTCGAATTATCGATTTTCAACCGTCGATATACCGCCCATATAAGATTTTGGGATCTGACATTATGGGAATGCGGTTTCTTCGTCGGGTACATTCTTGTCATCGAATCTATTTCGTAATAACAGAATACGTTATTTTATTTTATCAGAGTTGCATATTTCACATATTTGATTAGCAGTAAAAGTTCAAGAGCCTAGCTATAAGCACATGTGCCAGCAACAACGCGACGCTATAAATAATATCTCGCAACTTTTATGCAGCATGTAAATCACTTCGCGAGGCCAATTATAGGATTAATATTTATGACCACGATACGGAAGCAACGACCATTATCCACTAGGGAGAAGACATTTGCGGATCATGGTTGAGAAAAATAGTTTTGATATAACTCGGTGGTTCGTTCTTTTAAAATTTTTTTAAAGTTTAAATTCCCTCCTGAGGAATCTCAGTAGAAGTCACCTTCTCTTATGTTAAAAAGTCTCCTCTATATTGCCTGTTCTTTTTATCGGTCCTGCTTTCGAATTTTGCATCAGAAATTTAATATCTATATACACTCTGCAGCCAGAATTAATACTCTTGAAACATCCCTCTTGCTAAATCTCTGCTTTCTTTTCTCATACATAAAACTTTCATCTTGCATAGATAAGCTTCTTTTTTAACCCCCTATTCAAGACTTCAAAATAAAGATGAGCACATGGCCTGGAGAATTTCTTTTATCGCGATCCTTCCTTCGCATTTCTAGTGAAAAGATAGCAGCAGAGGTCTTGAATGGATATTTTCATTCGCTTCCTTCGAAATTGAGTAAGTGACTCTATTTTTAAACTTTAGAGTACGGCGAGCGCCTTCTCTCTGGTTTGATGAAGAGATGGGAGAGAATGTATATGAAAGAGATGAAGAGTGAGCATTGAGCAAGCTCTTTATTAGCTAGAAGTCCGCGTAATCCGATTATCGTGAAGCTTCTTACAAAAATTACGAGAAACCGCATTTACCGCTTTATACCTTTATGACTATACGAGTGGTATTCTTTTACATAGATTGAGAACCGCAATGTAGTGAACGACCTACGACAATAATAGTTTCGTTGGCTATTAAATTGTTTCCAAATAAAGCCGGCTCGGCATAGAAAACCTCCGTCATTGTTATTTAATTCCTTTTCAATTTGGAAACACTTAAATGCATAACTAAACTTGAAATGCGAAGAAGATAAGCTCTTTATTATCTAAAAAATTAATAACAAATTTTTTTAACGCCCGGGTAGAGTCGGGACTCTGTCTAAATTCTATCAAGACCTTATCCGAGTTGTAATTTGTAATAGAGCCTAGAAATAGAAAAATAGAAGTCAAGAATTAGACAGGAAGACTGATCTTAATAATAGATGAGAGTGAAGGTTGAGCAACACAGATTTTCAACTGACCTGTGCCAATACCTAATAACTCACTCCAGGTGGCCAGGAACGTTGTCGTCGTTCGGTTATGTAATCGATTAGATCATTAACTGCCAGATAATTGGGACGAAGAGAACGACGACGGTGATGACGACGACGACGACGACGACGACGACGAACCACTTGGTTCGTGTTGCAGGCGTTGAATTCAAGCGGAAGCGCTCGACTAATTGACGCTTTCTAAGATATTAGTCCGCTCCTGATTATGAGATAAAAAATTGAGGAGCAAAAAATTTTACCATTCACTAGAATTTGAATTAGAACTTGCGTATAATTCAGGTCGACCTTGCATTCATAGTCGTATTATAATATGCCCTGAATATAAATTGTTTTATTTTTACATGTCGTAGATGAAAGGAATATTCGAAATATCTTCAACTTGCAAACTCACCGTGCAAGATCCATTGTATGGATTGACAAACTTCATATTTAGTTTTGCATACCTGTTCATAACTACTCTTGATGCTTAAACCAATTTCCATCAACCACATAGTTAAGGAATTCGAAACGAGCGAGAGATGCGGATTTAACACTCAAACGCCTCGCTTCGAAATCACGGAGAAATTCCTTGAGTTTGCTTTTGTCGCTCTTGCTTAAAATAAATTCACCAGTTTTCCATTAATTAACAATTTACCTTAATTTTTTCCGAATTACTATATATTGTCCGGGAATTTCATTGGAAAAATGTAGACACCTCGGCTGATAGTTGTTTATTTCGCCCTCCCATAACAATTCTGTCTAATATTACTTCTTATCTACACCCGAATAATTTAACGCTTGTAAAGTTCTTATAAGGTAATAGAGGTAAGAACCATCCTGTCCTTGATTTAGCGAGTTTTTTTCTGCTTAAAGCGGAAGACAGAAGCAAAACCTCGCGTCGCCAGTCGAGTCTTCTGCCAGCTCTCTGGTCGACAAAGTCAGTCCACCTTCTTGCTTCAATTAGCGAAGGATTATCGATTACGGTCTAATTCCAGGACGACCCATAACGACCAAGATGATTTGACTCTCGCCGCAGGCTTGTCATCTCTATATACCAAGAGACATTTCGGAAAGGTTAACCTCCAGCTTTAGGCCGACACACCGCGACCTGAATATTCTTCTTTGATGCTCAGCTTCTGCTCTTAATTATGCGTGTAGTTCACTATTTTCGTGCAACTTACGTATTGATCAGATTTATTCGATTCATCTGTGAATTATTGATCCTTGCGAAAGGTTACTTTCGAAATAGACGATGGGATATCGAAAGGTTACATATCCTCTTTGAATTATTTTTGGTTTTTGTTCTTTTTAATAATTTCATGATATTTATAAAAAAGCAATTTTATTTTTTGACTTGCAGTCAACCCTAATTTTGTTTTAAGGTTAACGTACTCGACCCGGAAAACATCTGCACCAGCAGATGTCCGGTACCCAAATAGAACATAAATTCATAAAATTTCTACCAGACGGTGTGCGAGTACTTTTGACTGCTTTGCTGGAAATTCGTGATTTAGTCTCACCTGCTTTTTGAAATTATATAAATTATCTATCGCTGAATCGTTTGTTCAAAATTATAGTTTCTTATAAGATAGCCCCTCACATATATGTACTCGAGAATTTGAGAGGATCTTTTATATATTCATTTAATAAGATTTTGATAGATACCTATTCCTTTTGTTTCGATAAATTGAAAGATAATTTACTTTCCTAGTGTTATCAAAGAAATAAATTATCTGTATGGATTACCTAGGCGCGATAAATTTCGTTTATCGAAGCGACCTCGTTTCTTAACGCAAAACGATTTGATCGTACGACCTTATTAGATATCCAGCTCGTTTCTACACTTTATTGTCTGGACGTTGTTGAACTACACAACGCGGCCATTTAAATCCGGTTCACTCTGTTTTCTAATAATAAAAAAAATGCAAGTCTTTTTGCAAAATCCTTTAAAATCACAATAAAAGTTTCTAAATTCCGAAAATAATTAAGTTTGAAAAAAAAAGCTTTCATAGTCTCGATTACTTTTAAGGCTATTTTAAACATTGCATTTCGTGCACTAAGTTTGTTTTAGGACTACTTTTCTGGGAAAGAGCTAATGAGTATGGAGTAATTTAGCTTTGACCCAACTCCAACACACAAAGGTTAAACCACTATACTTTGTAATCAAGATTTTTCACTTCTAACTCATTATAAAAAATGCCGCAAAAATTATTTTCAAGTTATTTAAAAATTAACTCTTCAAAGAGACTAATAATTGTATTTAACAAACAAAGGTAGAAGTTAAAAAAATCTTTAATGCAGTTTTAATTAGTATTTCCTTCTTCTTTGAAATTATTAAAACGAAGAAATATTTCTTGGAAATCTGCGCACATAGCTTCAAGATGCAGGTATTTTTATGCTCGTTAATCAATGACACGGATCTCCGTCTGTGCGTGACGTCACCGCGACCCGAATGTGCAGCAGGTCGTTGTGCAGTATCGACTCAATTGTTTTTTCTCCTACTCTTTAGTAACTGGTTCGAAGGTTGAACCTCAAGGAGTATAGAACCGAAGGTTCATCGATCCGAACTAAGCATATATATATATATATATATATATATAT
>UCOH01005031.1:0-25176 GCA_900474275.1 Synergus japonicus
CAGCCACATCGTCTGCTGTGAGAGAACACATGGATGCGATTTCCGATGGTATGCTTGAGATTTCGACCAACTTTGGATGCAAAACACGGACTTTTGCGTAATCTTTCGCGGAATTCTCTCTTACAGGTGCATAGTTGGAAGTTATAGAATTTTGCGTGACACCTTCGAATTTTCTATCAATGCCGGACTTGTGCATAAATTATAATATTCCCGGCACGAAATTCGATCTCACACACAGCCACATCGTCTGCTGTGAGAGAACACATGGATGCGATTTCCGATGGTATGCTTGAGATTTCGACCAACTTTGGATGCAAAACACGGACTTTTGCGTAATCTTTCGCGGAATTCTCTCTTACAGGTGCATAGTTGGAAGTTATAGAATTTTGCGTGACACCTTCGAATTTTCTATCAATGCCGGAGTTGTGCATAAATTATAATATTCCCGGTATGAAATTCGATCTATCTCTCATTTCCCGTGCAGCCATATTCTCTAGACCAATCAGGTACTTTAAGTTCGCGATTCGCCCCAACAAAATTTTTACCATTGTCAGACGTTATGGATGCAATGTTACCGCGATGTGAAACGAATCTTTTTAAACAACCAATGAAGGCGTTTGTACTAAGGTCACTAACAAGTTCAAGGTGAATAGCCTTGGTATCAAGGCATACGAATACTGCAACGTATGATTTGACCTTTTTTATGTTTCGGTATCGTCTTTCCTTAATGTAAAAGGGACCACAGAAATCCACTCCAACATTCAGGAAAAGTCGCGAATATTCTAAACGATTCGCGAGTAGGTTTCCCATCAAGTGATCATAAACGCGAGATTTGGCTCTAAAGCATGATATGCAATTGTAAATTATTTTACGTATTGATTGCGAGGGAGTAATATTGGATGCTTTTCCCCATATAACAATTCGGAATGTGCAAGTCTGCCTCCAACCTTGAGAATACCTTCATCAAGAAATGGAGTTAGATTTAATAATTTGCTCTTTTTGTCGATGTTTCGATTATGTGATAGGCAATTGAGTTCATTGGCAAATGTGGTTGCTTGTGCAACCGCGAGACGAAAAGTCAGCAAGATTATCCTGAGTAGGTACATGTCGCCATTCATGAGAATGAGTTAATTCCTGAATTTCTGCTACTCGGTTGGAAATAAATGTTTTTAATAAATGGGGGGATGTTTTAATCCAGTGTAGCGTGAACGTGGAATCTGACCAAAATACAACTCTGCTGAGATTCAAATGCTGAAGTACTTGGGCAATGACTGTATATAATTGGGATAGTAAAAGTGCAGCGCATAGTTCTAAGCAGGGAATTGTTACCGTTTGCACTGGAGTGACTCGAGATTTAGAGCCTACAAGAGTCACATGGTGATTTCCGTATTTGTCAGTTGAACGCATATAAATGCATGCTCCATAACTCTTTTTGCTGGCGTCAGAAAATCCATGTAATTGAATTTCGACAGCATCAACTGCGATTGTGCATCGATTGAATTTTACAGTATTTAATAGAGGTAACTGATCCCTGAATTCTAGCCATAGCAATTGAGCTTCTTGTGGAATGGGTTCATTCCACGATAATTGCATTTTCCAGAGAAGCTGAATTATCATTTTTGCGTATACTATTGTTGGACTGAGAAGACCCAACGGGTCAAATAAATCGAGAAATTCCTGCAAGGACAGTGCGTTTAGTTAATTGCATTTTTTCCTTTTCTGAAATCTGTGCAACTTTATAAATTATTGTGTCTTCTCTTGAATTCCAGTATAATTCAAGAGTTTTGATGGTATCTGATGAATCGAGGGACATAAGTTCTGTCGTTGATTGTTCGGACAGATTGCTAACTAAATTAGGATCGTTTGATGCCCATTTACGTAAAGTAAGACCCCCCTTTTTTGCTAATTGAATCAGGTCATCGCGAAGATGAGATGCCTCCTCGAAAGTGGCTGCACCTGACGTAAGGTCATCCACATAAAGGTCGCGAGATAGAATCGCGGCAGCAATCGGATGAGATTTACGTTCATCTTGAGCAAGTTGTGCAAACATTCTTGTAGCTTGAAAGGGAGCAGAAGCGGTACCATATGTAACGGTTTTCAAATTGTAAACCTTGAGTGGTTCATTTTTATTTTCCCGCCAAAGAATCTTCTTATAAATGTAATCTTCTGGAGAAACTTTTATTTCTCGGTACATTTTCTCAATGTCCGCTGTCAATGCAAAGGGAAAGGATCGAAATCGAGTGTATAATGTAAATAGGTTGTCTTGAATGGTAGGTCCAACCATTAATGTGTCATTCAGAGAGACACCACTACGCGAGTTTTTGTGGTTAAACTGTCAGTTTTGACAACGGCGTGATGAGGTAAAAAGAAACCTGTTTCAAATCGATTGCTGCTATGATTTTCTGACATGTGATCAAGTTGTACATATTCTTACATAAATTTCAAATAGCTTTCCTTTGTTGCGGGCAATCTTTCAAATTTGTTTACTAATGCATGAAATCTTCGCAAGGCCATCTTATATGAATCACCGAATGCCGATTTCTTTTCATTGAATGGTAACTTTACAATATAGTGACCGGTGCTATCACGTGTTACATTTTCAGAAAAGTGTTTTTCACAAATCTGCTCTTCAGGTGAAAGATGTTTTTTAATGGGAACTTGTTCAATATCCCAGAATCTTGTAAGATCATGAGATCCAGTCCGATTCCCTATGTGTAAAGAATTGCACGTTGTTTGAGATATTTATTTTCATGGATATTGAGTTTAATCCATGGACCGGAATGTATGTAGGTTTAAGAGACGCACCATTTTTTCGGTTACAAAATTGGATTCAGAACCATTGTCAAGCATGACACGACATATGTGGGGTTAGCCGTTGCTGTCAAAAATGTCAATTAAGGCGGTGGAAAGAAGTGCATGCGAGGCTGTCTGAGCTTGCATGCTTGAAATTGGAACTTTAGATTGATTATCGTTAAGACCTTCATTTCTTGCAGAATCAATATGCAGAAGAGAATTGTGACGTTTTCCACATTTTCTGAAATTTCTAGCTTGACAATCATTGACTTGATGATTGGAGCTGAGACAATTGGTGCAGAGATTTTTTGTTTATAAACTCAACGCGTTCCTTGATTGGCATAAGTATGAAGGTTTCACACGAGTAAATATTGTGGTCAGCTTTACAAGCGGGGCAGCTGATTTTCTTGTAATTTGCAAGAAATGAGTGTTACTGATATAGTCGTTTATTATTTGACTGCATACGCTTGTTATCATATTTAGAATCTAGTTTATGAATTGAACTAGGCGGAATTCTAGATGGAGCTTGAGCAAATTTGATTTCATCGGATTGAGCTCGACGCTTTAAAAAATCTATCATTTTGTTCATGGTGAGAATTTCTGAATCATTTAATAAGTCCTCCCATCTATCGCGAAGATGGTATGAAAGCTTAATTTTGATGATTACTATTAATATTGTGCTCCAGGCATCAACTGGTTCACCCAATACACGTAAGGCTCTTTTATGTTTCTGTAATTAATCCAGAAATGTGCGAACCGAAAATTCTTTTGATATGGGTTGTAGATTTAAAACTGCTTGCACGTGACTTTCAACTATCACTCTTGTGTTACCGTATCGTTCCTTCAGTAATTGCCATGCGGCGGCATAATTTTCTGAAGAAATAGGCATGGATACAATAATTTCTGCTGCTTTGGTAAATTTAGGGCTGGCAATTAGTAATGAATTTGTGTGTTCGCGGATGGCCCCGCAGCCAGACTATTCACGCTTGAATCTGTGGAGTTTTCAAATCTAAGTTCAGGGTAATCTTTTAATGCCCTTATTAATCTTTTAATTTTCCCGGAAATGGTAAAAAATCTGTTCTCAAACATAGTAACTTCATTTTCCTGCTTTTTTATCTCTGCTGCGTCTGAGAATATTAAAATATCTATACGCGATTGAATACTTCCTTCCCAATTAATTGTTTAAAGTCTAATTGCAGTGTTATTTTTCATACCCATTTATTCAATAGTGCCATAGTAGATAACATTATGTGTCAAGTCAAGTTAAAAAAAATACACACTTGGATAAAGAGTAACGACTGGTACAAAGCCATCATAGGCAATTATTACGCTGAACTGCGGAAACCCCTCAATACAATGGCGGTGACGTAGTTTCACCGCAATTATCTGCCCAAAATCTGCCTCCGGGATCCACTTCCTGTGGGGTTACCATCATTCTCGCAGTGGACAATGACCAATTGCCGCCATGGCATCGTAGAGAGGTAGAAGTGTAAAAAACAAAAGCAGGGTAAAGAACGAAAAGAAGAATAAGAAGAAAACGACGTGTTCCTAATATCTCATGTTGGAGATCTAGTTCGCGGAAGTAGGTAGGTACACGCGCAGAAAACGTATGCGTGCGTTAGCATTGACGAACGGTGTGCGGGAGCCCCCCTCGAAGTATATCTAGAAGGAGGATACGATGGCTCGTGGCGTTATGCTTCGCGAACTGTTATGCTTCTCGGGCACCACCGAACCAAAGCAAGGCTACTTCAGTCGACTCGAGCGAAGCTACATCCACTCAATGTTTCTCGTTTATTAAGGGTGTTTGAACCATGGCTATATTTTTATATAACATACTATTCAGATTACGACTATGTCATGTCTTACAGTCCCTAGAAGAAAAAGATAGGGTAATTTTTGTCGCTCATACGGTACCTTTTTCTTTTTACATAAATTAGATAGTTTTACGATATCAGGAGCAAAATGAAGAAAAAGCCTCCCGTCGTTTTTGTGCAAATTAATTTTACAAATACTCGAGATAAATTCCAAAATATACCAAAATTGAGATTCTTTTGAATGAGTAGATTTTCTGATAGAATATTTAAATTATCAGCCAGAAAAATGACTTTTCAACGGAAAGGTGGATTCTCAATGGCAGCATAGTTTACTTTTCAAAAATGGATTAAAGAAAAGTATATTTTCAATGGAATAAGTTGAATTTTCTATCAGATAAATGAACTTTCAACCAAAAAATAGATTTTCTATCAAATATTGAAATTTTGAAAGAAAAAATATTAATTTTAAACAAAAAACTAAATTTTTTTCTTAATACTTTGAATCCAATACAATAAAATTAAATGAAAATACAATCAAATACTATTTTAAATCTTAAAGATTAAAGGAGTATGCTTTCTTAAACGTAGATAAAAATATTGTAATGTGAGGCATGGTGAGTATAATCTTTATTCTCTTTTGCCTTTGCAGCCTCTTTTCTGGGATTTTGCTCATTTCCAGAGGCAAAAGGAGAGAGAGAAGAGGAAAAGAAAGACGGACCAGAATAATAAAAGTTCATCAATAAAAAAAATAATCAAGACTAAATTTACGTATAAATTTAAAGTATTATTAATATAATTTATAAATAAATTCTGTTATTAAATTACTTACTATTGCTTAAATAATTCACTTAAAAAAAGGGAACTAAAGAAATTTAAAAATTAAAAAATGTCGAATGCCCTACTGTAATGAAAAAGTTAAAAACAAAAGAATTTTTCAATCATCATATTAATCATTAATTAATATTTATTTTTAAAATGAAAATTAAAAATGTAAACTTCAAATTATAGAATCTTGAATTTGAGAAAGCACAATCTTGACATAAACTATAAAAATCTGTTATCAGAATTCACGACATTACAAGAGAATAAAAGATTAATAGTAGGGTTGTAAAATTTCATGAAATTTCATAGTTAAGAACGTATTTATTGTATATTTTGAATGTTATTTTTTATTGTTTTTCAAAAATAAATATAATATAAATAATTACATTTATCAAAATTTAATAAAAATACTTCATAAAATATCTAATTTGATAGTGAAATTTAAATAACCCTTTATAAAATTTTAAGTCTCGATGTTTGGAGATTTATAATGTCATTTTGTGTACTTAAGGATGATTTTGAAAGTGAACCTGGAGGGTTAAGTGTAGGAAACTGTTTTGGGCTTCTGTGGATATTAAATGGTACTTTATATTAAATGGATATAATGATAATGACTTTTTTGCGCTTAGGGCATGATATTACGGGTGTTCCTAGCGTGACAGAGGGTTGTATCTTTTTCGGGTTTCTTTTGACATCAAATTTAACCATATAGTATAATAAAATTATAGGTATCTTGCTTTTTACAAAAAAAAAAAATATTTTTTCGTTCTAAACGTTGAAAACTTCACTTTTATGGAAATTGGTTAAAACATAAAAATGTCTGGAAATAAAGTGTCTGATATTTCCAGAGTAAAATTAGGATTGCCACCTTTCTTGCGAATTTCAGCCGGCAGTTCGATTAAACGGGGGTAAGTGGGTAGGGAGATGTAAAAATCGTTTTCAAAAGCATTTTAAAAAAAATTAAAATACATAACGTACGTTCAACTCTATTTTTTATTGTTTTTTACAAACTTTTAAAAACATGTTTCATGTTCTAAATACAATGTTTTCTACAAATATTTCAATTTGTACTTTCACAGACTCATATAACTTACACATCAAAACACTTAAATGCATAGTATTTGGATTAAACTCTTATAATAAAGCAGAAAGCCTTTCAAAAATTGTGGCGGTAATCAAAACTAATAATCACGCATTTGAGTTAAAAAAAAAAGTTAAATTGTTTTTCTATTTCATTACGAAAGTTTCATTGGCTTTTTCACATATTAGAGGGCTTTTCACGTTTAGAAATTTTCATACAATATCACCATTTGGTCCCACTGATATTTTTACATGTCATTCATGTCAATAATGACAATTGACGATAATTTATGGCATGTTTTTCTTGGTCTGCATAATTGAATGTAAGTTTCTATGATGAAGGAAAATTTGTTTCATGGGACGCCAATGTATCTAGGCACGAGCCACGTCAACATCTGTTGTCTACGGCGCGGCGACGGTGGTGGCGGTGAATATGCCTTTGGATTCTTTGACCCGCAGTTCCTTCTGGTGAGGAAGGAGTCTTCCTGGGGAGCGTTCAGAATGCGCAAGAAGCGTTATATTATGCCTTAGAAAGAACGAATAAGAAAGTACTTAATTTCTTCGAGGCGGTCGGTTTATACGTATGGTATTAATGTGGGGTGGGAGGATGGGGGGAAGGGATATTTTGCCACGCGCTACCTATCCTGCGCCTCCACTGAGCCGCCATACCACGTTGTAACAATTCGTCACACTCTGCTTGTCGGCGCACACGATAATTGCACTCATTACAGTTATTTAAAAACGACTGTGAGCCGAGCCGATTAGAGAGATATAAAGACTTTGAGTTACCAGGAAAAAATCCAAACGTGCTGCTGGCTACCTCTGTGCTTTGCACGTACTTTAAACCTTTCTTAGATTTTGAGCTACTGTGAAGTTATCATGTATAGAAGATCAAACCGGAAGTCGTCCTAATAAAAACTTAAGCAACTTTTTCATATTCGAAAGATTGTAGACATTGTAGAAAGAGGCTTTTTGTTTATGGATTGGTTACTTCCTAATAACATATATTGCTTCCTCATAGAGGAAGCTTTGTAGTGGTGACAAAATCCAGTTTCCTAAAAAAGGTTTTTTTGAACATATTTCAAGGGCAATATATCTAATCTGATGATCTGAAAAAATGTCCGGATATATGTGTGTGTGTGTGTGTGTGTGTGTGTCACGATCCGGCAATTTCTTGAAAACGCGTAGAGATAAATTGATGAAATTTTGCATAGTTATTCCACTATATACTTAGTTGAATTTCTTACAAGGGTTTAACAAAATATTTAATTTCAAAAGTTTTATGTACTTTTATAATTTTCGTAAAATTCATTTTTCCACTATAACTTCTCAAATATTGAAAATTTAAAGCTGGCGTAAGGGAAATGAAGATTCCTTTCATCGAGACGAATCGATTGACCTATATGATTAATGCATTTCATTAAAAAATTAGGAAGTTATGTTTATTTATAATTTTGAAAGTTAATTTTTCGCTCTATGTTTTCAAATAATCAAAATCTTCAGTTGACGTAAGGAAAATGAATATTTTTTATATCGAGACGAATCGATTGACCTGTATGATGAATGCATTTAATTGTGAAATAAGAAAGTTATGGTTAATTGTATTTTTAAAAAACTAATTTTTCGACTATAATTTCCGAAATAATTAAAATTTAAAGCTGATGTAAAGAAAATGAAGATTCTTTGTGTCTAAACGATGTATGTCAATATTAGAAATTATTATTTAAAATAAAAAAAAATTTTTCAAAAAATATATAAACTTCTTATTGCTTCCTCTATGAGGAAGCAAATCATATTTGCTTACAGGAAGCAACTTCACAGCTAGTTTTTTAAGATGATTGTGCGTCCCTCACGGAAAAAAATGGATATTCAAGCCTAATATCTTGAATACTGAACTATGTGACAGCCATTTAAAGATACTCAAATTAAGTATCTGAATATTCAGATTCATTATCTAGATACTCAACAGGATGAATATCCGGATATTTAGGATGAATATGTTTGTAATTAAATTTTTTTACTATCCAGATATTAAGTTTGAATATCCATTTTTCCCCGTGCTGCTGGAAGTAAAGAGATAGAACTTTTCTATCTCTTCCAAGTATCCATTTTGCATCCCCAAAACGCTATACCTGGTGATATCTATCTCTTTCTATCTCTCAGTCTATCCCTGTGTCTCCTAATATCTACTCAATGGGAAACAAGACATGGACGTCCTAAGGATGTCCATGTTTTTTTGCTCACTGGGTATCTCTTGCTAGCCCTCAGTCTATCTCTTTTTAGTAATATTTATATTTTCCTATTTTATAACGGTATGGCTATACCGAACCCCAAAGCGCCTAAGTGTAGGCACACAATCTTGTGCGTACCGACACGGCAGAGCACTGCGCTAAATTGATCGAATATCGATCGACGAGCAGTAACGCCTAATTACGATAGGAACATGACTATCATTCTCTCTCATCAACGACGTAATTTTCTATGGGGATATAAGACGAGCGCTGGCTCACTGTCGTCGTCCAGTACCTGGCTGACCGCACCAGTCTAGAAGTCTCGCACCTACCGGGTGATCTCCACTAGAAACACAGTTTGACGGGTGCAGCAGTGGTATAGCTTAAAAGAAGACTCTTGTACGCTGTTCCAAGCTGAGGTTCTTCTTTCAAACTTTTGTTTTCCTATCTTTAAAACTTTGTTTCAAGGGTACTTTTTTAAGGGATATCAATCTACGCTATTCCCAGCTGTTGAATCTTCGTGTACGCTGTACCAAGCTGTGAAGATTTGATTAACTTCTCATTTTTCTATCTCGCGATTAAATTCAATTCTTCGTGTACGCTGCACCAAGCTGCAGAGTATTGCGGAGTATTATAACGTATTATACCTAATACGTTTTCGAGTAACGATTCAGTGCAAGGTTCGGTAAATTCCGGCAAAGGGTCAGATCTCGAAGCGCGCATAAATGCCGAGATTTTTCTATGAGAAAAAAGGTTAAGGTTTCGCGAAATATATAATTGCCACGTGATTTCGTTCGTCGTATTTTTCTAAGTAGGAATACGTTCCAATTCGCTAACGCTGTTTTTAATAAAGGTTTTTACCACTTGTAATTGTTGGACTCAGAAATAGTTTATATTGAGTCTTCTGATCAAACAACTTTAGCATTGTATCGAGTCATTCCGCTTCCATGCAGTGTTAAAAGATCTCGCTTTTGACTTCATCAATGATTTTTGAATAAATTTATGTTATTTTTATTACTTAAATCTTTTGCGTATTGACATGCCTCCCTCAGCAAACGTTCTCATCTCCCTTGATTCTAGGCTATAAGAGGGTATAAGGTCTTACTTTTTCAGGAGTAACAATATTCAATATTTAATATTCAATATTCTTTCTTCAAGAATTATAAATTTAAATATAAAAAGACACGAATCGTTCCAATTTCTTAGTCTATTCCTGTATCTCATAATATCTATCTCTACCTATTCCTCAGTCTATCTCTATTTCTAGTAATTTATATCTACTTTTATTTCTTATTCTATTTATTCGCAAAAAAACTGTATTCCATTCTATCCCTAATTCTATTTCCCTTGCTAGAAATTTGTATCTCTTTTTATCCCCAAGGCTATCTCTCCCTTATTAATTTATTAATCTTCATATTTTAAACATGCACAATAATTTTATAACTACAATATTTTGTATACAATTATTATTCTAATCTTACCAGTAACGCATATAACAATGAAAAATCCACATGTATAGGGACGCGAACCCGCGCGCATCGACTACATTGTCTAAGACTTAATCCACTAACAAAAAGTTAGTAAGGAATTAGTGCTAACTAACTAACAAGTCAGTTCGTTAGTAAGATAATAAGTTGTAAGTTTACTGTCCAATGCTTAGTCTACTCAGCTAGTGATGGACTTAGGATCGAATTATGTGGTAAAAGCCAATATCACTCATCGACGCTTATCTCTTTGAATCTCCTCTTTTCTATCCCTTTTTATCTCTTGTCTATCTCCGCCTATCTTTTTCCATCACCATTTCAATATACATCAACGTCTATATATTCATGTTCTTAACTTTCAGACAAGATTCTCCGAAAAATCTGATAATTTGGACACCTCTCTTAGCTCTATATTGAGCAATTCTAGTGGAAGTGGCTCTAGTGATTAGCCGGAAAATAGTTCAAGGTATGCCCAAAACCACACTGGTGAGAGACACTCGCGAGGTGTGGCCCCCCGATCATAGCGATGTTCGTCACTCTAGAGGTTCGTGTTCCATGATAAAAATTCGAGTGTCACCAATAAGATATGCTACGCAAAGCAGGGCCTGATGGTGAGCGAAGCCCTAGAGATGCATGATGTCAGTGAGAGGTTGCTCCCGAAAAGGAAATTTCCATATCCGATGCAAAACAGTCGCTCAGTAAGTCGAATAAACAGTCCGTTTTACAACTATGGTCCAAGAAAATGAAAGTGAACCTACAAAAAGAACTACAACACGATATCTGCACCAAACCTAAATCCTGAAATCAAAGTTTTCTTTAGTGCAAATCTAATAAAAAAACAAAAAACAATACCAATGCGCCACCTGGAATCAAGTAGGGGCTGGACTGAGCGCCATAATAAAAGCTCTAACAATTTTTTTGGATCATTCCAAAACAAAAGATCCAAACGAAGCTCTAAATGAGATTAAAACATGCCTCGGTATTGCAGGGAAAATACTTACAGTTTTGTACCATAGTATTTCCATCACCAGAAGATCTTTGGTCACCTCTGGCAAAGATCCCATTATTAAATTCGTTTGGTACGAAATTGACGTTGATACATTGTTATTTGGAGAAAAAGTCTCCCATTGCTACAAAACGGCAAGAAAGATGAAAAAGTGGACAAAGAGATCATTAAGCAGACATCAAAAACGGACACTAGGAGATCTGCAGGATACAATACATCTGCGTCAACATCCAAGTCAGCCCTCTCAAGAAGAACCATTCGAGTCAAAATAAGGACAGGCCAACATCATATCGGAACCAAACATCAAAGAGGTATTAAAGTTAAGCACAATTGGAAACAGATTACAACATTTTTCTCATGTTTGGGAAAAATTAACTTTAGACCAGTCTATTTTGAACAGCATCAAAAGTTATACTGCCCTTTAATCAAACGCCACGTCAGGCATTCAAAAGCGCTTGAGTCGTGTAGGTAACTACCCGTATAAGATCTGGACACACTGAGCTTTTGGGCAATCGGTTTTCATTAGTTTTGTAATTGCATAGGGGTATGTGCACAAACTGAATAGCATGCATGCGAACTCGTAATTTATTTCGCCAAAGGAAAAACGAAGACATTTCCTGTAATTTTTGGAAATCGGAGTTAAGAGATATGTATCTGTTAATTCCATTGAAGCAAGGTAACAATAGACTCACATTAGTTTCAATACTGTTCTTATATCCTCCATTTTGAAGTGCGAAGGGTTTATGAATTTATTGAGTTCTTTTAGGTACAAAATGAACCAGTCGTCCAGACCCGGTGAAACGTAAAAAGTCCGGGGTGGGTAGCACCCTAGCATCAAGGGAGGGGAGATCCTCCTTTTTTCGAAATATTAGGTTAAGGAATAAAAAAAGTAGTAATAATGTAATCAAATCAAATATTATTGTTTATTTGTTAAAAATTTTTTTACTCGGAATTTCGGGTGGGTAGTTCTACCAACTCTACCCACACTATTCACCGGCCTTGCTGTCGTCTCCATTAGACTTTTCCCTTAGGAGATGAGGAGAGTGAAATTCCCCACGACATGGCTTGCAACGAGATCTAGCACCTTCATTTTCCAATCGCTAAATTGCATTTTTGGTTCTGAGATGCTCCTCTGCAAACATTCTCTGTCCATTTGAATTGCCTCAGCGATTATTTATAAGTATATCCATAATATATCAACGAATAAATCATGTTCTTGATTAATAATTATTTTTTATAAGATCACTGTCTAAAAACGAAGATGACCCGATAGATAATAATTTTATAATACGTCGATTCGAGAACAATCCGACGATTAGAAATTCAAATATTAAAATTGAAAAGGCTAACCATCTTTTTCCAAATATAAATTATATAATTGCACATTACCTCAACTAGCCAAACAAGAAATCGAGAAAATTAAGATGTGACAAAGGCAATTAAAAATATGACAGAATCGATATTCTGGTCAAAATAATCAAATACGAAATATTGTCATTATAACAAAGAATCAGATTTAAAAATAGTACGAATAAATATGTAATTGGATGCTACAATTCACACATAAAACCTTCCATCAATGAAATACACGCCATAAATAACTGCAGATAAACAGATAATTCAAATAAGTCATTCATGAATGGAATTTACCATAAACAATTACTTAGGAGCAATTGAGTCAGCGAAAAGATACAAAATACCTTATACAATTGTAGAGCAGTTTTACGTAGAAAAGAGATTACATCCCTGGAGTCAGTTAGATGTAAGTCAGCTCTGATGGTATCTCATGTAGATTAGACATGTACGAATAACGTCGCCTTTCTTTCGCAAAAACATCCTATCAAGCCTCGGTATTGGACTGCATCTCAACCCAAGCTTCCCTCAACATCTGGATCAAATTGCTTCATAAGATACAATTGAACAATAAAACGCCACTCCAAACAAAATAAAACGCACACACTTTTTTAATCACACACCCTATCACCTTTTCGCCAGCAAAAAGAAACTATCATATCAAATATTCACTATATAAATTTCAGATAATCAAACCGAGTTCTCACCTTTGAGCGTACATTAGTTGGCCTAATTGTGACGTCACAACAATAGTCCGTCTGAGCGGATCGAATGACAAATTCAGCTTCTTACTTATCCTCTAACCAAACTAGGCTATCCCTACTCTCTAAATATTCATATTTCAGATGATAGGCAACTCACATTCCAATTACATTCATTCAGTAAATTAGATGCGCGTGAAATACAAATAATCAATATGAAATAAAAATAAACGTTGCAGGGTGATTCCATATCATATATAGAACTGAAAAATAAAATCGCCTCGAATATTGTTTTTCGTGTTTTAGATACAAAACAAATAGACACGTATTTTTTTATTTCAATATGATATGTAAACTTTTCAAGTTAAAAGTGTTTAAACGTCTGGAGTAGAAAAAATGAGGTATTTTGTTAAATCTTCCAATTCGTAAACTATTTCCTCGAAAACAATTAAATTTTCAGGTAAAGTCGACAATTACCTTCACTTTGCAAATAGCGATGAATGAAAAAATTATTCTTTTTTTTTTATATAAGAAATGTGCAATTATTTTAAATAAATGGCATTTACGGAAAATGGACATGTTAAAAATCGTTTTTTCCAGGATTAAAATATTCGTTATAGTTTTGAGAATATCTCATAAAAATTTCAGAGTGACCGTTGGATACTTTTTAATAGACAGCTAGTTGTTTTCAGTCGGGTCAGCTTCAAGCGCTTGATAGCGCACCGTCCACTCTGTGTTCGCCGCTGCGCGCCGTGCCAGATAGAGAATGAAATTATACTCTATAAATTGCATAACGGTAGACGAAGAGAAAGAAAAGAAGCATTTGTTGCTTCAAAAATCTATTATTTATTAATATTTTTAGATAACAAACCAAAAATTAATGTCCACGAATAATGCACGCAATGCACAATTTAAAACTGTGAATCACTTTTCAACGATTTGTCACCATCAACAAGACTTTGGTCGTTCGGCAAAATGGTATTTTCATGTAATGGCACACGGAAAAGGTCCTTGTTATGGGGCGAGTGGAACTTTAAAGAAAAAAGCACGAAAAACCAGCCTCCAAATGACTTCAGAAAAACAAATAAGTTCAGTATTAGAACTTAATCAGTGGGCTGCGCAAGATGGATGTTATTTTAACATCAGAGTATTTTTTATAAGCAACAGTCATTATGAAACTGCAGTTGAATTCTTAAGAAAGCGATTTAAAAACTGTAAAACTATAACAGGCACCCAAAAATTTCACTCTGTGGAACCGCAAAAAAACAACGAACTGAAAGTCAAAACTTATTCTTTGTGTAAAAAATATCAAAAGGATAGGTTCATAAGAAATGCATCAAGATGTTTTTTAAAACGAAAATAAAAATAGTTTCATTTGGGAATAAAGAATTAAGGAATGCGTGCATTATTCGTGGATATTATTTTTTTTGTTTGTTATCTAAAAATATTAATAGATAATAGATGTTTAAAGCGACAAATGTTTCTTTTTCTTCCCTTCGTCTACAGTTATGGAATTTATAGAGTATAATTTAATTTTCTGTGTAGCACGGCGCGCAGCGGCGGGCACTCACAGTGGACGGTGCACTATCAAACGTTTGATGCTGACCCGACTGTGAACAACTAGCTGTCTATTAAAAAGTATCCAACGGTCCACTCTGAAATTTTTATGAGATATTCTCAAAACTATAACGAATATTTTAATCCTAGAAAAAATGATTTTTAAGATGTTCATTTTCCGTAAATGCCATTTATTTAAAATAATTGCATATTTCTTATATAAAAAAAAGAATAATTTTTTCATTCATCGCTATTTGGAAAGTGTAGGTAATCGTCGACTTTAACTGAAAACTTCCAGATGTTTAAACACTTTTAACTTGAAAAGTTTACATATCATATTGAAATAAAAAAATACGTGTCTATTTGTTTTGTATCTAAAACACGAAAAAAAATATTCGAGGCGATTTTATTTTTCAGTTCTAAATATGGAATCAACTGAATATTTCTTAAATTTTGAAATCGATTGGAGACACATAACACAAGCAGAGTGAAAATTCTACATAGATGCAAGACTTATCGGATTGAAATTTGATACATACGGAATAATGTAGTCTGACACCTCAAATACTAGAAAGCAGAAAAAACTGAAAATCGTCAAAACTGTGACCTTTTAGAAAATCGCGATAGGTTGTGCTAAATAAATATTTTTGCCACATTTTTTTTCAGTAAATAAGTTTACTATTTAAATACTAATTGCCAGAAAAAATGCAAAATTCGTGAGGGAAAAAGTTCATTAGAAGTCAGTAATTTTTAAAATTGAAGTTATGCGGCCACCCAGTTTTACGATTTTCATTACAGATAGTTCGAAAAAGGGCTAATGCTACTAACAAATAATGCACTTGTACGTTGATGCAAATCGTAAATGTATGTAGTCAAGCGAGAATTTAAGAAAGAAAAAGCGAGGGAGGGAACGTCAAAATTAAAAAAAAAAAAGAGAACAAGAAGGTAAGGACACATAATAGCAGGATGTTACAACGCCCGTGTCCGGTACATAAGTATCTGCTTTCATAAACGAAAGTGTCTTCATTCATAGATATACATATTTCCATACAATTGCTGCTATTGGTTCGCATCTTATGATATCGCTATTATGTGCAGTTCAGCGCATTACAAATGTACGTTGCACCATTATATACAAATTCCTAGTAATGTGAAGCCACTGCTGCATCAATAATAAAGATGTTTAGATGCGTCGACAACGGCATCACTACCATAGTGACTGCCGGAATTTCATATGGCTTATAATTGTATATTTTTAAAAATATTGCAACAATTTTCTTCCTTAACAGATGCAGTCATAGGCTAAACGTTTATATCTCATCTCTGAAGCATTTACAAACACTTTTTACTATGCTTTGTCCAATCTTGCATCTTAAACCAATAGTCCATGAATAAAAATACGAAAAGTGTAAAAAAATAATAATGAAAATAAGATAATAGTATAAAAATAATGAAATTTATGATTATAGAGCTTCCATAATATTTTGAATATAGTTTTAATATCTAATCTTATGTGAAAATAAAAGTTTTTATTAGTAGTTTAGCATCATGATTAAGTATTTTAGAGAGATATTAAATTTTCATATTAAAAAAAAGCCACGTTTTTTCATCTTCAGAAATCAGAGCACCGAACGCAAACGAAGGAAGTCATCCTACCTAGCACCCACAGTCGACACAGGAAATCTCGGACGCACCCACCGAAACACCCCGCTTTCTTTGGTCTCGATTTAATGTTTCGCTTCCTTTCTAACGATAAGGGACCACAATTTTATAGAACTGGCAACGATGTTAAATGCAATTACAACTATCAGAAAGAAACCAAATGTAATATTACATTCTTGTCAACCAAACAAATAATAAGGCATGTGGTAATGTTAAGGAATTTAAAAGGGTTTTACGAAATTTATTGAGATTTTAGAAATATTAAGTGATTTCACGGTATTATACTTTGAAGGATTTCATGAAATTTTAAATTAATTTTTCTACTAGCAAAAGGTAAGTAGAAACGAGAAATTAATTGCACGCGCAGGGCGCGCGGAAAATAATTAATAATATTGTAAAAATTAACTAGAATGATTCCAAATATATTCGCTTCGAATTTATTTATTAATGAACAACGCAATTTGGATATAAGCAGAGAGATATAAGTATAAGGTTTCTTTTTTTAATTATTTCACACTTCTTGAATTTAAAATGCACTAAAAAATCACTACTACTTTTGAATAACTTAATACAGCTAATATCAAACACATGCAGTTAAATTGACATCTTTCTTAATGAATATATGATTATATGGTGAATGATATTGCTGAATTTAAATGCGTAGACAAATGCCTAGAATCATCGTTTTACTATATTCTATACATCATATGTAATGTTCCGCGAAGAAAGGAACTTTGCAAAATGAAATATATTAAATAATATGTTTGCAGAAAGCGAAGCAAGGCCTATTTCGATGCTACGAATTATTTTTCTGAGCATAATTTTCTGCGACTATCGAGAAAATTTTAGAAGACGACCAATATACTTACAATCCCAGTGGGCAAAAAGACATAGACATCCTGATGTAAACAACTAGTTTTTTTATACTTCGTATGCACGACTGCTAAATCGAATAAAAGTTTATTTCATATAATTTCAAATCAAATGGACAAATAATAGTCAGCTGAGTGAAACGGTATCAATAAGGTAGTTGAGAGAGAGAGAGAGAGAGAGAGAGAGAGAGAGAGAGAGAGAGAGAGTAAACTCTCACAGAAAAAACTATGGTTACATTTTGTTGCAGATAAAATTTTCCGCGGTTAAAGTTTACACGCTATTTGGCGAAAGTTTATCCTACGATGGAATAAAAACCGTCGTCTGCTACGTCCTTGGCAGCAGTGCAAAGGACAACAAAATATGAGTAAAATTGAGCTATAAATTAGAACACCAGATGTTAAAAAAAAACATGTTACTTGTTTAATTATTATTTTTAAAATAATTAGACTTGACGCGGACGAGTGAAAATGTATTTTTGGTGACTGGGAATAAAGCAATAAATTGACACACAAACAACCCGCCATGTTAAACTGTAATACCGACGGATCTCACAACTTATGTACAATCTTATGGTTAAGAAGATTAGTGAATATGGCGACTTTTCTACAGGTGTCAAGTTCCTAATTATCAGTAACGAAAAATATGTTTTTATTAGTCCGAAATAAGTAAAACTATTTTTTTAATGAAATTGAAGTAGGTACAGCGCTTTTTAAAATTTTATGTCCTGATATTCCGACCCACTTTATCCATACTTTGTTGTTTTTCTCACTGTGTCAACCGCATAGCAGACGACGCTTTTTCATCCCGAGACAGTTTAAAAACACAAAATGATCTTCTTTTAGTGTAAAGTTTATTCGACAAGGTTAATTTTTGTTGCAGCGAATCTTTACCCTGAAATCGATGTAAACTTTATCCTTCATTTTTTCTGTGCTATATTGAAAACAAGTAATATACACATACAAGAATAATTGTCAAGAAGACCGTTACACATCCAAACCCAAAACAAATCGTGAATAATAAAAGTCCCATGGAATAATCGAAAGTCGTTAAATATTTTAGTCTTCTAGAAATCGAATTGATTAAATAAATCAGATTAAAATAAAATATAAAATCAATCGTATCAGTCACAAATTCAAAGCACACATAATATAAGAATAAATAAGCATACAAAATACAATATAAATAAATAGAGACATAAAAATAATCATACAGCGAATAAAAGGTACAATAAATCATAAAATCTTATCGAGGAGAATTGGCGGAGGCTGACTTACAGTCGATGTAGAGTTTAATACTTCTAGTCAAGGCGAAGATTTTGGGGCACATATTGACGCCGTCTAATCGATCCCGCGCCACATCTCTCCTCCTCGATCGATGAATGCAAAGGGCATAATTACAAAAAAAAAACAGACACATTCGTAAGAATGTAAAAACGCTACCCTAAACACTCACTGTAACACTGATCCTACCGCCTTAGAACTTTTTATTACAAAATTTGAGTCCTGTGCTCACCTGTAAGCTTTCATTGGTTGGCCCCAGCGTGACGTTGATTCGGCTCTGCAATGTTGACGGTTCGACCGATCAATTGTCACGCATTCGTTCGCCAAACGCAATTTATCATACTCTTTAAATTTGGACTATAAGGTGATAGGTTACGTTCATATTACACGTCACACTCATTCATTTTAAATAACATAAAGCGCGCTAAATATGACATACATGTCACACAGAGGACGTCTTAAAGACATCCTTAGGAAATCAATGTCAGTCCAAAATACGTCTCATGTCTTAAAGATGTCTTTCAGACATGAGACGTCTTTTGGATATCAATTGGACTGATATGGACGTCCTAAGGATGTCTTCAAGACGTCCTTAGGATGTCTATGTCTTTTTGTCCACTGGGATCTAATAGACTTTTCATTAATTCTTAGAAAAGATCACTCAGGGTTTAAAATACGTACGTTGTTATAATAAGTATACGCAACATATTTTTTTCGGCCCTGTTTTGCTTCCTCATAGGGAAAGCTTTGTTTTAAAAGTTATTCGATTTTTTTCTACTATTTCCTGAAGGTCATTGAAGCTTTGCAAGACTTTGCCCGATTTTATTTTCTGTTCACGAATCTTCGAACAGTCTCTTAAACTTTAAGGGGTAACATCTATGTATAACGCTGTTTTCTAAGGACATTTTTGAGATTTTTTTCTAAACAAAGATAATATTTTACGCAAAATCTAAAAAGACAAGTTTATTATACATACATAATATAGAGTACATTAATTAATTTTGTTCAAGTGTTCAAAAGCAAAATGGCGCCTGTAAAGGATCAAGAGTACAGCAACTTTTTTTTATTGAGGCCTCCACAGCCACCAACTTTTTGTCACCAATATTTCTCTGAAACAAGAAAATCAAATTTTTTCTTAAAGATGAAATGAAAAGCTAAGACATCACGTAGGATTTTTCAGAAATATCAATTTTTCACAAAATTGTGTATAATTGAAAAAAAAAAAAAAAAAAAAAATTGCCGAAAAACTTTTATAACAGAAAAGTTTTCATTTTATCGAAAAAATCGCACGTAATGCGTTGGAAAATGATGTTTTAAAGATTCTGACAAAATTTCAAGTTGATTGGATAAAAACTCACGAAATATCTAATCGTGGTGGTCGATTAGAAAAAAGTTTCTATACTCTTGATCTTCTACAGGCGCCATTTTGTTTTTGAGAACATCCAAAAAATTAATTTATGTATTCTCAGATTTTGCGTGAAATATTATCTATCTTTAGAAAAAAATCTCAAAAATGACCTCCAAAAACAGCGTTCTACATAGATGTTACCCCTTAAGTGACAAACTTTTTCCATGTAGGTAAAACTTTACACATTGACTGAAGAATCAGCCTATTTTATTCATAATTCAATTAGATTATATTTGTTTTGTCAATTATATCCCTTAGCTACCACTGACGTGACATATAGGATACAAAAGAGTGAGATTCGATTAGTCTTCTGATAAGCTCAAATAAAAATTTTAAGTAGTGACGATTAGAAAACGTGTTTGTATACATACATGTATAATGTATGGATGCGCATTTTTGAGAGAAATTAAACAAAATGCTTCGAGTTGATAAAAAATTTTTCCAGAATCTTGAATACTCTTCACGGGGTGCCAATGTGAGTCATCCGGTGATTTCTTCTTCAGTCTTTCACGTATATACTTCAGTATTAAATATAAATATATAATTACCGATCTTTCAAGGCAGATAAATAGAAGAAACTTTCTGAGAGCACAGGTGGAATGCATTTTTCCATTAGCGTAAAAAATGTTTGTATTCGACCGAAATAAATTACGCACATAGCTGTACGTATAAACATGATAGTAAATTTTATGAAATAATGTCCTTCCGCAGTTGCATATTCATTTTCTCAAAGGGTCCTACGACCACCGGTGCTAGTCTACCTACATATGTATGAGCTTCTGCTGAACGCGGTCATGCCTCGGCGACCAGGCTTTATTTTACTAACATTTTCATTTTTCGCTTTTTTCCTTGGAAAGTAAGCTTACAAAGTTATGAATATTTCCAATTTAACACCGAAAAAATGGAATACGCAGTGATTAGTACTTGTCGAGTGAAAAATATTAACAATACCTTCTACTCATCTTATATCATAAGAGAGATTCGACTATTATATTTCAAGTGCTTTATAAACTCGAAATCTCAAAATGATTAATACATTATGTGTCGCTATAAAGCTGATTTATGCAAGCGACATTCTATTATAAAAAGATGATACGTATAACGGATCCCATTTCCTTTTGGATACAATCAGGATGAAAGCGATCGAATTTTGGATTTAACTTGAAAAAAAACACACTCCCAATTATGTACTTATACCCCTCCCCCTTCCCCGGGAAAAATTGTTTTAATTTTCAATTTGTCCATCTTATGTGCAAATTAACGTACCGAGCTGACCGAGGGCGCATTCTACGTAAAAAACAAAACATTTACTTTCATAGAAGTTTTTTTTCTATCAGTTGAATATACGGAGATATAAAAAGTCGAAATAAAGTGTAAAATTTAAATTTTGGGAAAACTACTGATACCGGCATAATATTTGATGAAAATAATTTTTTAATAATTGATTCAGATAGGGTTTGGAAAGAACTACAGAATGCAATGCTCCAAATTTTTGTGTGATTTTTTTCTGAATCTGGGCGGGGGATCAAAGACGGACAAGAATTTTTGGAATTTTCAGTCTTGAATTGTCATTTGGAAAATATAGAAAAAAAATTTGATAGTATTCATAGTTTACACCATTTGAAAGCTCTTGGAAAGAGCTTTCAAATGTGCTTACGACCGGCTCTGTACATTAATTTGCACCAAAGATGGACAATTTAAAAATTTAAACAATTTTGCCCGAGGGAGGGGTAAAAGTAAAAAGAAAAAAGGGGTAAAAAGTAAAAGAGACCGGGAATGTAATTTCAGATTTCATATACTATGGACAACCAAAATAATTTTTCTCAGCGAAAAAAAAGACGAAAAAAAATGTTTGACATAAATTGTAATTTTTTTAAACAAATTATTCTTCGAGTAAAAAGGAACATTTTATGACTCAGACAATATTTTTTATGTTTTTAGCGCATCAGTTGTAGGGCCAAAAAATTTTTTTCGAACAAAATCTAAAACAAAATTCCACAATATTCTACGTAAAAAGCGGAACATTTTCTTTCCTGCAAATTTTTTTCTAACATTTGAATATACGGAGATATGACAAATTGAAAAAGTGTCAATTTTTACGAAAACAGCTGTTGTCGGCGTGACATTTGATGAAAATAATTTTTTAATGAGTGATTCAAATAGGGATTGGAAAGAGCTACAAAATACCATATTTGAAATTTTTGTGCGAATATCTTTAGAGATTTTTTTACAAATTTTAGAGATTATTTTTACAGACAGAATGAGATAGAGAAGTAGAGATTGAAAGAGATAGGCGAAAACAGTGATTTACAAAGAGATAGATGGGGATGCACAAAAGATAGAAAGATATAGAGTGGAAATTGAAAGAGATAGGAGTTGGTGTGGATTGAGACGGAGGTAAAAAGAGATAGACGGAGATAGGCAAGAGATAAAAAGGGATAGAAAAGAGGAGATTCAAATAGATAAGCGTGAACGTGGATTGAAATGAAGATAGAAAGAGATAGACACTCGAATCCCTCAATATCAACCATCGCAATAGTAACAATTCTGCAATATTCACCGCATTCCTCCCGCAATAATAACCAGCAGTTATATCAAATTTCACTCGATACACTACGCATCAGTTACGCTCGGCATCTGATTGGTTGCTATTCGCGCGCAATTTAAAATATTAAAAAATATTATTTTATATGCAATACGCATGCGCAGTTGATGTGACATTTGAGAAAGAGATAAGCGTGGATGTGAATTGACACGGAAATAGAAAGAGATAGGGGGGATAGGCGAGAGACAGAAAAGGATAAACAATCCTTATCCCTTTCTATCTTAGAGCTAGAAGGAGATAGAAAGGGATAGGATTTCTATCTCTTTATTTCCAGCAGGCTTGGGTGTCTTCTCTAGTGATGCATAACGATACGAGACACTCAATTGTCTTGCTCATTTCAAACGTTTGAGAAACTTTTGTTTTTATCGTCTCATCACATTTCATTTTTCGAACGAGTTATCGGTGTAAAAAGTTACTGAAAATTGACAAATAAGGTTAGCATATTATGCATGAAAGTCTGTTTTAAGTTAGCACATGAAGTTAGTCGAAATCCATAACCTTTTTAGAATAGGTTTATTTATTTTAATTTCAAATGTCAGTTTTCACATTCAAAAAACAGTTGTTATATGTACCATATACGATATATTAGAGCTTCCGAGAAACTCACTGATATGAGACGAGATGAGATGAGATTTAAAAAAAAAAGATGAGAGCTTTTCTTGTTATTGCTCATTTCTCAATTTTCTCGCTCAAATGCATCACTAGTCTTCTCTGACTTAATCTTTCTCTAGGCACTCGCGCCTCCCACTTTCCCCGTCCTTAACGCGGAATAAGTACCCTTTTTATACCTCCTAAGAGTAGACAATACAACAGATGTATCTATCTAACATCAATAGAATGGCTGTAAAGTGCGTAAAATTGGGATCTTTACTTCGTTTATAAATTCGAAGGATAATTGAGTGGCTGAAAGTAAAAAGTGGATAAAAATATTTCGTTTGCAAAAGTGGGATAAAAATTTTTCAGAGTAACATTTGGGACAAACTGAATTCCCAGAGTAAAAGATCCCGGGTGAGAAAAAATAGAAGCGTTTAGATTTGATTGGAAACTATTTTTCTTTTACGCTTTTCCTCAGTTTGGTACTATTCTAAAAACACTAAGGAAAATCAAGAGATCAAGCGGAAGGTATCATCAGAGTGCCTGACTAGCCTGCTTAGCCTTGGTATCTGTTTATAAGGAATCAAGTCACAGCGTTGTATGAAAAACTGCGATATAGACGAAGATTCTCTATCTCATTTAAAAGACGAGATTAAACGCGTACTCCGCGCGCACATTTGCTACAATATTTATTTAAGATTTAAGATTTCCCGCGCCACGCGTCATATTCAATATACGCCGTGTCATCACTTTCATCTGACCAATAAGGAAAAAGCATTACGTTACTAATGATCTTTTTATAATAGGATGTATATCTTGGGTTTTCAGAGCATTATCTGATATAAAGTAAAGGTTAATCTTCTAAGTACTACACGACATATTTAACCGATCTTCCTGATTCTCAAACTGCATTAAAATTTCACAGAATGTCAGACGGTTAAAAAATCTACGTAGATCGTGAAAGACACATAAAAGTGCATAAAAGCACTTGCGTATTAAAGTGCAATTAGCTGCGGCTCTCAACCACACTGATGTTCGGAAGTGATAGACAGTGCGGCGGCGCAGCGCGTGCCATCCTTACTTGACTTACCTAACATACGATGTTTTTTCAACTCTGCTGAGGTATCCATGGTAAGCACCACTGGAACCCATTGAGAAGGGGAATTGGAAGAAAGGAAGCGGTTACCCTTTTTCGTGCACGTATACTTTATCACAGAAACTTCATCGCCAAGGCTCATTGCCTCAATTTTTAATTAACGGCACTGTTCAGAACCGATAATATCGAGTATAAAATCGGTATATATACATACTGTGACGTGGTATATTTTATACCACGAAAATTACTTGATTTAACCTTATTCTTTCCGCGTTAAATTATACAAGACTACCATACGTATTCATGAAAAATTATTAGAAAAGAAGAAAAGAAAATATATTGGAAGTCCACACCACACTTGATTTGCTTGCTTCAGCCAAAGATCCCGAATATCTTTGGAAAATTGTCAACCGGTATAACAGAAAATATTTTATTATCGATTATATAATAGACATGAATTCGTGGTATGAATATATTAAGTCGATCTTTCCACCCAGAGACGCGACGAACTACATTTTAAATATGATAGATCCAGGAAATCAAATTGACTCTCCTCTTATTCTCTAAAGTTGATGAAAAAAGTCCTCAAACACTTTTTTAATTATTGTCAAATAAATTAACTAATATTAAATAGTGAAAAAACGAAAACAGTAATTTTCCAAAAAGGTGGTCATGATGATAAGAAAAATTACCCTCTTTTTTTTATAGAGAGATGCATAAGCACTGGTTACGCATGAAGTGAGCGTCAAGTCGTGAGTATTCTCGACTTGGCGCGAAGATTTAAATTTTCATATATATATATATATATATATATATA
>UCOH01005033.1:0-27539 GCA_900474275.1 Synergus japonicus
TCGTTGGAACAAACCGAGAAGACACGTATTTGAAACTAAAGGAAGATTTAGTTCGCGAATTTAAGATAAAAGATCTGGGCAAACTACGTTACTTTTTGGGTATTGAATTTAAGCAAGATCAACTTACAAAGTCTGTAATTATGTACCAACGAAAGTACATAGAAGATATTCTAGCTGACTACGGAATGAGTGAATCGAAGCCGATGTTAACTCCTCTGGATGGTAATAGCAAGTTAACGAAGCAAATGATGCCAAAAACTGAAGAAGAAGTCGCCGAGATGAAGAAAATACCTTACCAGTCATTGATTGGAACCTTAATGTATTTGGCAGTTTCAACGCGACCTGATATCGCTTACACAGTTAGTGTATTAAGTCAGTTTAACGTTAACCCTGGAAAAGCGCACTGGGCTGCTGCAAAACGTGTTTTGCGATACCTGAAAAACACAAGTGGTCACGGTTTAATTTTCAAGAGGACTAATAACAATTTGATTGGATTCGTTGATGCTGACTGGGCTGGAGATATCGACGATAGAATATCCCATACTGGATATGTCTTCAAATTGGCTGGCGCTGCAGTGACCTGGGAAGCTCGAAAACAAAAAACCTTTGCTTTATCAAGTACTGAAGCCGAATATATGGCTCTATGCGAAGCGGCCAAAGAGACAGTGTACTTGCGAAATCTTCTAAAAGAAATAGGATTCATGAAGCAGGATGCTGATCCAACAGTTGTTTACTGTGATAATCAAGGTGCTCAAAAGTTGATGCGTAACCCAATCCATCACTCTCGCACCAAACACATCGACATTAAACATCACTTCGTGAGGGAAGTTTTTCAACGTGGAGAACTGGACATTAAATATATAGCCACGGATGATTGCTGATGTTCTTACCAAAAGTCTATTTGGACCAAATCATCGGAAGTGTATTAATGGATTCGGAGTGTTAAATATTGTTGATTAACCCGCGTTGAGAGGGGGTGTTGTTCCCGCCTATATTTAAAAGCACCACGGGTTATATAGCGACACCTGGTATGGCTTAGAGACTTTAAGGATATCTATCTGTGTAAGAAAAGAATCAACAGTGATCGATAGTTCAGTTACAAGCCTCATGTCTTATATCCTAATTACTTATAATTGCTCCTCGTTGTGTCAATAAATACCATTATAAAACAACAAATACTAGATTCAACAATACCGGATCTCGATTCCTTGAGTGAGAGATAATGAGGGAAAATTTAATTGGCGATGTCGATGAACCAGAATCCAGATCGGTGCCTCTTTTCAATGGAGCTCTCGTTTCCTTCCAAATCGTTGAGTTATCCTTTTAGATAGTGCAAATTGACAGGATTCACTATCATCAACTGGGCATCCCCAAGAAGTCTCTCGACACTAGGTAGAAAATTCTGAGCCGCAGCACTCACCTTTGGAAAATGACTTAATTGATTTTTCGAGTTTACCAACTAGACTGGAATTAATTTTCCATGCGTGTGAACTTGGCCCCCCACTTTCAAAATTTCAAAATTTTTTTAGAGTTCTGACATCCTTTTGAATAGTTCTATAGTTCCTAATAACTTTTAGAAATAGTTCCGGGGTCTAAACCCACTAAAAACAGATTTTTCAAAAATGGGGGCCAAGTTCACGTTCCCCCGCACTTTTCGAAAAATGAACTTTTTCTTGGAGTTCTATGTAGATTTAGCATAGTTCTATAGTTCCTGATACATTTTGAAAATAGTTCTCAAAAATTTTACCCAAAGAAAAATTTTCAAAAAATCGACCTAGCCCCGCACTTTTTAGAAAATCATATTTTTTTCATATATATTCTAGGAATTCTGATCGGAGTTCTGGTAGCCCCCTAAAGAGTTCTTCAAAAAAGTCTAATAACATTTTTCGATAAACTCAAAAACCAAAAAGTTACAACACTTTAAGTAAGCCCAGAAAATTTTGAAATTCAAATTTTTGGAAAGAGTTTCAGGAGTTCTGATCGGAGTTCTGGTAACCCCCTAAATAGTTCTTCAAAAAAGCCCCATAACATTTTTCGATAAACTCAAAAACCAAAAAGCTACAACACTTTAAATAAGCCCAGAAAATTTTGAAATTCAAATTTTTGGAAAGAGTTTCAGGAGTTCTGATCGGAGTTCTGGTAACCCCCTAAATAGTTCTTCTTGATACTAATTACGCTATTACAACTGCTACTACCACTGCTTTTGCTTCCCCAACTATGGACAAACATGTAAAGGCTCAAAGATGTGAAAAATTTAGTGAATCAGTTATTAGCAAAGAGAATGACTCTAAATCTGCTAATAAAAGTAAGTAAAATAATATTTTAAAATTGATGTAAAGAAATGTTAACGTTAATAATAATAGCTATGATATTTTTCAGTTGAAACTGATGTTAAAAACCCTTTTGACAACGCTTTTACGATGCCAACTGATTACTTACCAAAAAGAAAAAGAATTAAAGTAGAGTCATCAGGCATCCCAAACTACCTTCTGCTGGTACATCTGATCAATGGATGCAATATCACTCGAAAAAAGCAACTGATCGTAAAATAAAAGAAGAAAAACAACAAAAAAGAAAACAACTACTAGAAGGGAAAAAACTTCAAGAAATAAAAAAGGAAAGCAATAGAATTTATTAATCCAAACATTGGAAACTGTTCTTGTCATATTTATTTTGTAGGTGAATGTTTATTTATTGATTGTTAATTCTTTTAATTTTTAAATTTAACTGTATTTGTACTTCATTGTAACATTAAACAACTTTTTATACTATGAATAAATGAATTAATAACTGAAAAAAAAATTTTTGAACCAAATGTTTTAGTCCTTTTTGTGTTCCATAATTTGGGACACACCCAATGGAACACCCGCACATCTTGCTTTAAACTGTTTCATAAATACGGCCATGAGTACTTATCTTTTTTTTTCATTCAACTTATTAATATTTTCAACTAAAACTCACTTTATAATAATTTCTATCGCTTCTTTAGATATCAGGTTACATATCACAGGTTAGATATCACATTTTCTTCAAAGCATATTGTTTACAAAATATACAATACTAGGTGCGGACATATCGTTTGTCCTGCCTTTGGTATAGCTCGATAAGTTCGTAAATCATCGTACTCATACAAGCGGTTTTGCCATGTGTAAGCCTTGTAGTGTTCCATATTCCTGTCGTAAGAGATCAGCCCGGCTATTCTATAATTGTTATTATCAATGCAGATACTCAGAGGAATTGTTTCTAATGGAAACTTCGTTAACACCTGCGAGCTAGTGAGTTCTTCTTTATCGTTTAATCTTGCGTTTTCTACTATTATTTGCAATTCGCTTGACCTTGTTTTTCCGGGTATTTTTAGCATTTCTATATTGATTTTAAATTTTGAATGTAATCACTGTGAGTTAGTAGTGATGTATCGAAAAAGAGATGAGGACCATACTGCGTTGTATGTAATTGCTGTTGCTCTTTGCAATTTGGACATTGAAGAGCTTTTTTTTTTCTTTAGAAGATCCTCATCAGCATTTTGCAGATACATAAACCCATTTAACAATATAATGTCGAGATTTAAGGATAAGTTGAAACTCTCGTGATGGTAAGAATTCTTGCATTTGGAACTGGAACATGTGTAAGTTGTTTTGCAGCTAGGAACATTTGCAAATACAATTTCAGACAAATGAGCTACATTACATGTTGCATTTATAGTCTGTATTTTTCGAGTCTGCGAAACATGAAATATATATGGGTCATGAGTTGAAATATCCATCAAAATTCTTGCTCTGTCTTTGTATGCGTTTACATCAATTTTACCCTTTTCTAAAAGGTTTTGTGCAAGCTCAATGACTGGGTTTTTGATTTCTTTAATCGTATTTTTATACGATTCGTAGATTGCGATTGCATTGGTGGTAATGTTAACTCGTCTTTACTTTTAATCAAACTTTATTAAATGAAAATATAACTACAAACGCTTAAACTAGACTCTTTTCTTTCAATTCGCAGCTCACTGCCTTACAATTCGACTTCCTCGCCTCTCTCTTTTTCGCACACTCCACACTCTCTCACGCCCTCTGTATTTCCCTTGCGCTTTTACGCTTATACGTCTTTACCTCTCTTACGCTTTTACTCTGCTCATTTAAATTATTTCTTTCACAGTAATTTGCACTAACGAATCGAATGCGCAAGTTCCTTTAAGAATGATGTTTTTTTTCGAAAGGAGCACTGTTTCACAGACTGCCGTTTTGGAAAAGCGGAATTCCAATTTGTGTCACCCGGTTCATTGAATCCCAGTCAGGAGTTGGCGAGATACTTGATTTTTCTTTTCTTCTCGATTTTTTGAGAAGCTTTTTTCTTTTCGTTCCCCCTGCTTCTCCAATTCTCCTGTTCATTCCATGAGTCCCGTTTTTCTTGACTCTGAAAACTATCGTCATTTTAAGTAAGAGAAATCTCTTGAGGTGTGGAACTTTTTAAGATATCATCAAAACTTTCAATACTAAGCTCTTGTTTCTCCTCTGAATGGAAACTAGTCTTCTCATTATTAAAGAAGTCGTTTTCCGACCCATTGATGAAGTGTCATGAGCTAATACCAGGAGATCTCAGATCCTCAACTTTTTCCAGAGCAGTCGATGGCAAGTAGATTTTCTGCTTCTCCAAGTTCGGCAGAGTATATTGAACATTTCCAAGTTCATTAGTTTTCTTAAGTTTCTTTCCATCAGCAGCCGACAATCTGACCTTCTGATTTAAGTATTCTATATGGGACAGCACAGTGTTTGAACGTTGATCTCATAATACCCGTCCAAATTGGCAAATAGCTCATCAAATCTTGGATTTTTTTGCAGCTACTACATTAAAAAACGCATTGGCAATTGAACCGACCACAGAAGAAGATGCCTTCTTCTCTGCTTTTGCAAAAACTTTTTTTGCCCACGTTTTCCAAGTTTCTGATCCAACATTTTCGCTTTCATTTGACTTTTCCTCTTCATCCGAGACTTTTCCTTTGTCAACTTCTGAGTCTGCTACATCCTGAATTTGAGAGTCGTCTTCATCTTGAAATTTCGAGTCATTTTCATCTTCATCTCCTGAGTCGTTTTCGCTAGCTTCTGAAGAGTCATATTGTTTCTGGTCACCTGTTCTTCTTTAAGCTCCTCAAATTTTTCACCTCGAATCCGTTTGTCCACTTTTTTGAGTGCTTTCTGTGACGACCATCATCACCTCACAATCTTTTGAGTAGCCAATGCATTCGCTTAAAAGTACAGTAAGAGGCGCCTTTAACGTCTTCTCTACTTCGTCGACATCATCACACTTGTACACATAGCAAAGACATTTAACTATGAACTCTCGAGATTTTTCCAGGGAATTTTTTATACACGGCCATCTGCAAATCATTTTAACGAAATGGCTAATATCCAAACGGATAAAGCATTGTGGCATTTCAGGATACCCAATGGACATCTGTATTTTGTAACAACGCTTCAGGTAGTCTTGAGTATCGATACATTCAGCAAATACTTTGGCTACCGCGATAAAAATAGCTTTGCTGAAGTCACTTATCACCGTTCGTGAAGAATTAACTCGCTTTTTGATTTCAGCAAAAAAATTTGTGATGCTTTGAGCATCTTGTTTTGCTGAAACCATGTGAAAAGCAGGAAAAGTGTATTCTGCGGTTTTACATACGGCGGAATACAAAAATAAATGCGGTGACTTTTTACCATTTGGCAAAATTATTCGATACATAAGACTTTCTGTTGCATCTGGAATTAAGGTGCACTCCCAATCTTCTTTCCTCGCAATCTTAAAAAACAATTCTTGCTCATCACTCCAGTAGTGGCAAAAGAACGGTGGCAGTCCAATATTCCTTAAAGTCCTTGGGTAGGTATAAAACTTTGCATACATCAAGTTCTGGAAAGGATCATTGCTATGCAAATTTAAATACTTGTCCAGTTCTTGCTGTTTGGCTTTTCTCAAAACCGTTAATCCTGGAATATAAGATGGTACTCCTTCCCCAATTGGAATTGACGATGCTTGCTGATTTCGCCATTCAGCTGCGGTCTTTCTACAGTTTAATAATTCTGAAGCAACTTGTGATCTCAAATCACCTCGCAAATGCCTTTTTTTTTGTGATGAAAAGCTGATGGTGCATTTCTTAGTTTGCAGTCAAATATGGCATCACTTGACTTTGCGGGCTTCAAATATATATATCCCTGCAATTCAGAAAAACATTCTGGACAGCTAGCATTAAATTTTGCGTAGAATTTGACGTCTTTACTTTTATATATTTTAATACGTGTGAAGCTGAACGGACATTCAATTTTAGTTTGGTCGTATATTTTTCGAGCAAAGACATCTGTCCAATTCCTTTGTTTTAAAACAATATGTCTTTTGCCATCTTTTTTTTTTCTTCAATAATAGATCTTCCCAAACATTGTTAGGAATGACTAAATTGAATTTCCTTTCCGGCTCCAGTAGTGCAGGTTTTCCTTCGGATAAGGAAAAATCTAAAGATAATTGTAATTGCGATGCTTCAGGCACAACAATATTGAAGGCTTGCAATATAGAATCATGCATTCCTCCACGATTATCTTTTATAATTTGGTAAATGTGTTTTGCAGAACATGAACTCCCAAACGTCTCCATTTCTTGAGAAATCTCGCGATACACATTATGACTTGACTTAAACGGTAGTCCATTGTCATCTACAGTTCGAAATGTGCTATTTGACAAGAGCTGCAGCAAATGAATTTTATCATACATCGTAACGGTAATCTGTAAAAAAATCATATTCATTATTAGAACATAAATTAAATTTAAGTGTATCATAAAGTTGTTTCACATGCGTTGCATGCACGGAGAAAAATGGAAGTTAGCGGTTTAGCAACCTTTACACAAATTCAGTAAAGAAAACTTTTATTATAAGACAGAGTCCAAAAATACAGGAATCATTCCTAAACTGTTGCTAAACCGCTAACTTCTATTTTTCTCCTTGTGGGACACTTATTTAATGAATTTTTTTTTAAAAGTGTATAATGTCCATAAAAAATGTGACCTCGACTTGAAAATTTTTTAAGATTGTTGAAATTAAGCTGTCTCAAAAATAAAATGCGACTGGTGAAAAATCAATAAAATAAATAATAAATAAGATTTGAATTTTATGATAATTGTGATTAATTTGTATTTCATATTATTCTCGATGACGAAGCGTGAAAGATGTAAAATAAGTTTAATATAATAACTTGATTCTGAATTTTGTAAAATTAAGTTACAAGTTACAAGTTACTACAAAAATCGTAACTAAGTAACGTTACAGTTACTTTTTAAAAATTGTAACTAAGTTACCCTAAAAGTTACAAATAACGTAACTTTTTAGTAACCTAGTTACTTGTAACAAGTTACTACCCAACACTGCAGCAGAAGAACATTGTTTACCTAATTCTTTTGAAAAATAAAAATTAAGCAAATTGACAATTGGGTTTAATTATTATTATCTAAAATTACTCATCAGTGACATGAATGTAGGTAAAAATAAACATAAGGACAATTAAATAATACAGCAAATAAAAAAATAAATATAATACAATAAATACATAGATAAAATAAAATTAGTTACACAAGTAAAAAAGAAATTTTGACTCCAAGGAAAATTATTCTCATCATCTAGATTCATTAATTTGTATTAAATAGCATAAAAAATCCTCACCTTTCAAGCAGGGCTCAAAAATGAAGGTTAGGCCATTGTTATCAAACACCTGTCAATGTAAGCATGTATGAAATGCGAAAAAATGCCAAGGCACATTGCCTGCCACCTGAACTCTTGATGAAAAATCTATGCTATTTTATTCAGGAAACAAAGAATAAATCGGAATGCGAAGTCGTTGTCTCAGCTAAAGCTAAATTTCAAATTAACGATCCTGCAATATTCATTAATGTTAAATGGAATTGAATTTATTGTGTATAACAGAAAACTCCATTTTGTTTCATGGCATGCACGAATTGAACGAATTCAAGAAAAAAAATTATGCAAATGTTAAATAGAAACTTAATTATGATATATTTACCTCTGCATGATGAAAATCCAAAAACGTATTAAAAGTCTATACACTAGAGAAACCGAAAAACAATAAAACATCCAAACTAACAATGATACTTATGCTGCACGCCAAATTTCGACAATGGTATAATAAACTATACACGGCGAGTGGTACTCGAGTGGGGGGATGGATATCAGCGCCACTTTAAAGAAAGCACGTAGAAAAAATATAAGAGTTCGTACGGGTGCGAGAAATATTGCGGAAGAACTATTTCAGAGGCTACCAGAACTCCTGGAACTCTCAGAGTTTTGAATTTCAACATTTTCTGGGCTTACTTAAAGTGTTGTAGCTTTTTGGTTTTTGAGTTTATCGAAAAATGTTATTAGGGTTTTTTGAAGAACACTCTAGGGGGCTACCAGAACTCCGATCAGAACTCCTGGAACTCTTTCCAAAAATTTCTCGGAAATTTTGGAATGTTCAAAGTCCTGTAACTTTTGAGTTTTAAAGTTTTTCGAAATTCTTTTTTTAGAGAACTCTAGAACTGTTTTTAAGCAAGAGGAATATATGAGAAAAATATGATTTTCTAAAAAGTGCGGGGTAGGTCGATTTTTTGAAAATTTTTCTTTGAGTAAAATTTTTGAGAACTATTTTCAAAATGTATCAGGAACTATAGAACTATGCTAAATCTACATAGAACTCCAAGAAAAAGTTCATTTTTCGAAAAGTGCGGGGGAACGTGAACTTAGCCCCCATTTTTGAAAAATCCGTTTTTAGTGGGTTTAGACCCCGGAACTATTTCTAAAAGTTATTAGGATCTATAGAACTATTCAAAAGGATGTTAGAACTCTAAAAAAAAATTTTTAATTTTGAAAGTGGGGGGCCATGTTCACACGCATCAATTTTCCCACTGCCTTCTTCTTCTTTGACAGTTAATCGGCTCTTCATACTTTTCCCCCTCTCTAGGTTTTCTTATCACTCTCCCTGTGTACTTGTCGGTGTGGACCCATACACTATAGTAACTTTTCCTATAAGGACACTTAACTCCGCTGGAGGGGGTTGAAATGTACCGAAAAGGAATCAAAGTGAACAGGCCACAAATAAATATTGATCCACAGATATTTATATTGGGCGTCCCTGTATTGAATGATAATCACCGTTGAGCGAGGAGAAGGTTTTGGTCCCTCGTCGAGTCCAAAGGTAACGTAATATCGAGAGTTTTTCCTGTGAGAAGTGTTCAAGATTCGGAATCACGCACGTGATTTCCTTGTTTTTTGCATAATCAAACCAAGAAGCTGCAAGGGCACAGGACTGAAGGTAAAGAGGCAAAAGACTTCCTACAGTTGCATTTCATATAACATATTCCGTACCGAGGTAGGAGACAACGTTTAAATTATCATTGAGATAAATATTGTATACATCGCTTACGTGAGTTCATGAGTGCGAATGTCGATGAGTGTCTGAGGATAGGTCGAATCAGTGTCGCGAGGAGAATTGTGTGGCAAAATTGTTTCTGATTCGGGTATTGGGGGAATGCAAATATAAAAATATTTGAATTTGTCTTAACGCCTGAATAAATGTCTTCAGGGGTGATTTCGGGTTATAATTTGTAACCGCCGATTTTTTTTTGGTAGCCCGGATTACGTCGTTAAGTTCGGCTTATTTCGAATTACAAAATATTTGTTTCATTGATATTTATCATTGCAAATAAAAGTTGTCTGTGTTTTTGGTAGAAGACAGTCGTTGAGATGTTATTACAACGCACTCCTCCACCCACAATCAACGATTCCTTATCCTCCCAAAGAACGTTGATGCACAGAACGAACTGGAAACTACCACAAACTGCGCAACGATAGTTCGAGACATGAATTTAGAATGGAAGCGCCTATCGGCCATCTTCAGACACTAGATTGTGTTCTGCTCGAAATGACGAAACTCAAGCGAGTGTCGTGATTGTTGGCATATATGGCAAAGTAATGCAACCCAATCGAGTGTGCTGAGTCATGTCAATATCAATGTAACGTACTCGCGTGTCGTGAGTGTCATCCATGGCCGACGGTCTGTGTGGATACGGGAGTGTCGTCAAGGTAGGACCCTAATCAAGGTTGGACAATTGTCGTTATTTTCCTTGAAAACTACCCTTAAAACAAAAAAATGTCAATTCTTTATAAAAATATGTGCAGTTTATTCTCGTTTAAAAAAAAAATTAATTCTATTAGTCTACGGGAAAATTTATAAACATTAGTTAATTAATTTTGAATTATATAAACAAATACCATTTGCTTAAATAATTTTTTTTCTAAAATTCATTTTTTTGAACAAAAATTATCATTATTGGTCTAGTGCAATATTTATTAATATTATGGTTAATTTATTTTCAGTTATTAAAACAAACTGAATTTGATTAAATAATTGTTATTGAAATATATTTTTTTTTCATATAAAAAATGATTGCTATTTATTTTATTTATTTATTAAATTTGTTTAAACAATTTTTGCTTGCGAAATTTTTTTTTTTCACAAAAAATTACTGCTGATCTAGTGGAACATTTATAAATATTTGTTTATTAATTGTTAAATATTTAAACAAATCCCATTTTTTTTAATTAAAAAAAAAAATTTTTAATAAAAAAATTTAAAAATTACATATCAAAAAAATTTTTTTTATAATATTGAAAAAGTTAAAATTACTACTGCTTTAATTAAAAATTAAAAAAAAGGATATTTCTATATTCGGGAACTCTTTCCGCACCACCCAAGAGGTAGAGGTATGGCGCTTTTTTTAAAGTGGTTCCCCAGTAGGACTATTCCACTGTGCTATTTAAAAACAAAAAATTTTTTATGCAGCAGAAGGTCTGTAACATGTGAAATTGTTTGTTTATAAAGTATACCACAACTGGGATTCGCATTAGATGTTTAAAATAGAGGTTTGCATTGGTCAAGTGCAAAACTCTAGTTTAGACACATAATACCAACATAGGGAATTAATCACAATGGTTTTATAATTAAATAACAGTTTATTACAACACATCAGAGCATACTATACATATATAAATTTAAAAAATTGCACTTAAGAGTGCCCCTCTCTCCAACTAAATTATTAAGAAGTGCTGATTTTCATTTAATACAGTGGATTAGTAAATGAAAATATAATTTTTCCTTCTTACTAATTCAGATTAGGAGAGTGATCATATTACGTTATGATCTCTCACTCAAACTACTCGCATTTGAAATCTATCGCGTTTTGTTAATATCACACTTAATTAATTGCACACTTTGATATCTCTTTTTTCACGCACTATTGGTGGTTCATTATCTACAGTTTCTGAGAAAATCTGCAGTTCTTTGGATCCATTCTTTTTCGCAGCTGTATCACGTCGCTTGACCAACTTTGGTTCATTTAGCGCCCTACTCTCAAATGATCAGTGCCTGTGCAACTTATACTTATAGATTGTATATGTTGTATACGTAGACTGTATACAACATCGATATTGCATACAGTTTATGTTGGTAACAGGAATGATTTTCATCATACCACTGAGGGTCCATCTTATTCACAGCCGCTATAGCATTCTTCATCAGCTGTTCTTTCAATCCTTCTTGATGCATTCTTGTTTTAAAATTTGTGACGAAAGTTTGCAAGTTAGATGTTGCAATGTCACGAAATTTTTCGGTAGGCTTTCTCAGCAGAATCAGTTACCAGCTCTCTTTTGTATTGTACTCTCGACAATTAATGTATCCATCATTGATATCATTGATGCCCGTGAGTCCTTGTGCACCAGGAGGTCTTTGCATCTCTACAAGGCAGAGATCGCACCTGAACTCCTTTACAGTTTTAAAAGCAGCATAACCCGCAAAGAATGTCACAGACATTCCTTCTAAGGTGAAACTTATCTGACTGAAGGGCGATGATTCTGCAATTTTCTGAGTTGCAGAAAGTTCACTTTCATTTTCCTTTTCTTTTACAGTTTCTTGCAGAGTTCCGCGTGTTTCATCCAATCCTAGAGCATCTTTTTCTTCTTCTTCTTCTTCGTCGTCGAGTGCACCTGCTTCAAAGAACTGCACCATTCTCTGATCGTTGATTTCTTCTGGAGTAGTCAGTGTTTAATTGATCCTTTAACAATGCTGGCGTTATTGCTGGTAAATAGCCTTCATCATCCCGTATCATCTTGCCTTTGCTTGAGGTTACACCGTTCTTCACTGAAACCAAGATTCGAAAGGTCAAGCGGATCATTCGACTCGAAGGGTTCATATTGAATCCTCCGCGTCCTCGCAATCTGGAGAACAATTGCTCGACAGAATTTTGGTTGCACATCACTGTGCACAACTAAAAGGACTTATACTTTAGGATCATTTTCCTGTAAAGACCCAACAAGCCTCGTATAGATCCTACAAGACCTTCAAACCAGGGTAACCTTTTGATTGCCCCATATTTAGTCTTTACCTGGATAATAACTCCCCAGACAAGAAAGTCTTCTAAAACTTCAATGCACCCAGGATTTTTGTGGGACATAGGACGTTTTATTGGATTTTTGTCATAAACATTGCTACTATTGCAAACGTCTATGAGGGAATTCATTTTACCAACAAATCATGTTGACCAGGCAATGGTTGTTGAATTTACAATCGCTATATCTTTTGCCACTTTCATAGCTGCTTCCATTTTTCCACTGAGGAGTTGAAACGCGTTTCTTACATTCTGTTTCTGAAAATTATTCGGATACAGATGCTCGCGAGTTATGTGTCCCATATTATGGGAGAGATGACTTGCTTGATCAGCTTTCCAAGTTTCGATGATGTTCTGGAAAGAAACGTTGTATCCTTCAACTAGAAGAATCTTATACCCTTGCCAGGTATTTATGACGTTCTTGATGCAATGCGGAATGTCATGAATTGCAAAGATTCTTTTATCTCCGAGTTGAAAAAATGGGTTATTCTCGGTGACTCCTAGTTTGCTGTAAGCTAACCTATTTGGACTCCCTTGGTCGCAAACGAAAAGCTTTAAATCAGCTTCGCATTCTTCCACCTTGTCGCAAGCTTATTGCATCAGAGTAGCTATATTTTTCCCGGAAACACCGCTATGGGCTAAAAAATTAAATAAATAAATAAAATTAAATAAATGTAAAAAATTACAACTCGCCACCGATGAAATGGATCTAAGCCATTTAGTGTAATGGCAAATACTTTATTTGCATGAGTTTGACTTCTGCCAAGGTGTCCAAGATCTTCAAATCCTTCTATGATGTCCATCTTTGAGTCGTATTCCAAGCGTTCCATGATGTCCATTTCATCAAATTTGTCAACACAACTTTTTGCGCATTCTGGTAAATCTTTTAAGATGTTTTTTAAAGTTGTCAGTGTGGCAGGGAGAAATCCAGGATAAACCTGTGTTGCAGCAACCCAAACTTCGACAGTTTGGGGGTGTGGAAGCATTACTCCGGCCTTGCGTATTCTATCATAAGCAGATGCTGAATGATAATGCCAAAGAATGTCCAACAATCTCTCTTTCTCTGAGTAAGCTTTTTGCTTCTTTTTGTCAGGCCTTAGCTACAATTAAATCAGGCTCCTGTGCATTTTATTTGTGACGTTCCATTCATCCAAGATTTTTTCCACATCAAATTTGGATTTTTTTTCTTCAGGCTGCGTGGGATTCTCAATAGTCTTTATATAGGCCGTTTGTTTGGACACCATAGCACGCAGCCTGGAATTTTGTTCCTGAAGAAGGATCATCTTGTCGGCGTCACTAATCTCGCCATGATTTTCTTCTTGATCAGTAACTTTCTCCTCTTCTTTTGCAGGGTTCTTGTCTTCTTCTGCCTGAAAAACCTGTGGGGGAGAAGGGGGGAGATAATATACCACCTACTTCGTACTTTCTTGCTGCATTTCTCCTGTCGAAATCAGGCATGAATGTATCCACTAGGTGGTGATGGGTGAGAACTGCAGTGTGAACCAACTTGGAATGATCGGGAGTCGTGAAGTCATTAGAGTGAAAATGGAGTCCACACATCCTCAGCTGCGTTGAACGGCATTTTCCTTCAGCGATCCCTGTAAAACATTTACAATTAAATATTTTTGGATTGTAAAAAAAGAAAGATTCATTACAAAAAAAGAAAAATTGCAAGAAAATTGAAATAATAAAAGGATGTTTTAGGATTCTCAAGATTCTCTCTCTGTTTTTTTTTTGTTGTAAATTCAACAATTTTCTTGAAAATTCACTTTTGTTGGTAAACATGAATTAAATAATAATATATCTTAATTTATTTTCAAGAAAAAAAGTGTATTTTCAAGAAAACAGTTGAATTTACAAACAAAAAGAGATAATTTTTATAATCCCAAAACATCGTTTTCATATTTTTCTCTAAAAAAGCGATTTTATGACAAAATAATTTAGATTCATTTTGAAAAATTCCTTTTTTAGAGAGGAATTTGAGAAAGAGGTTTTTCCTTACACATGCATGCAAACCCTCGTTTGTCCACCGTTTACAGACATGCAAAATAGCTGATTCCACACTGTCCTCAAAAGCAGTGAGCAAAATCCCCAACATCGATGAGTAAAACGCTGTCACCGGTTACCAAAGTGGTCTCCACAATTACCAAAAAATTTTGCTAACCAGTCGCGATGCCATCTAGCGTCGTAAACGGTTACTATGTGAACAATGTTTTGGGTGAAGTTGGATTAGGTTGGTTTGATGTCTATAAACGATGGACAAACGAGGGTTTTGCATGAATTTGTAAAGAAAAATATTCTTCGATACGAGAGGCCTCACTACGCCTCGCCTCCGGTTCACGCGGCAGCTTCACACTCGCAGTTGCCAAAACGCCCGTGTAGCCTCTTATATCGAATTATACTATTGGGATTCTGAAGATTCCCTTTTTTTTTTGTTAAATTCAACTATTTTCTTGAAAATTCACTTTTGTTGAAAATGAGTTAAATAATAATATATCTTAATTTATTTACAAGAATTTTTAAGAATTTTTTTTAAGAAGTTTCTTTTTATGATAATCATTTTATCGACTTATAGTTTATAAAATATCAAGAAATTGACTAAATCAACACATATATTTTGCAATAAAGCACAGAAATTTTTTAAAGACCTTATTTTTGGACTCCTTAGGTTGAATTATTAAATCTTGAAACATTGAAATTGAAAATTTTCATCAATACAAAGCTTCCTCTATGAGGAAGCAATATCTTATTTTAAAATAACAAATTCTGTTCATTTGAGGAGCATATGATATTTTAATGTAAAAGCAATTAGGTTTTGCAAAATTTACGTACGCAATAATAACTATGTTTCACTATATAATTTTAACGAAAAATATTTATTATTACGTACATTTCTATGATTAATCAATTCATTGTATTTCTCAACAAAAAATAGCTAATCAGTCAGAAAGTGTAATATTCCTAATGATTGCGAATTTTTAATTAGAAGCATCGCGACTTATATTAATTCAAGTCCAAAACGCATGGCTCAATTGAAGGAATTTAAATTATTTTGCAACGAGAATTGTCTTAGAATTTTAAAATTATTCACAATGAGGTGGCTCTCTTTTCATTCATGTATTGATCGAGTTTTAAAGTACTGGAACGCGTTGAGATTATTTTTTACGCCAGAAGTATTTAATACAGATGACAAAGTAAAAAGTATATGTATTAATGCAAACGCTGTTGATCAAAATCAAGAAGGGTTAGCAGAGACCGAACAAAATCCTGATATTGAGAAATTTAACAAGATGTAGAAGCCTATGAAAGTTAGGATTCTAGAAATCTTGGAGGATGACTCTATCAAGGCTTATCTTCTGTTCCTTCAATACGCGCTCAATTTTTCTAATAGTTTCAATGCTGAATTCCAGACGAAAAGTGTTATAATTCATACACGAGAGGAATTACTTAACTAAAAGCAAATTAGGATCTGAATGCGAGAAACATCTGAAGAACATGTCATCCTCTGACATTGAGATAATTCGTAAAACTTGCTTAAAGTTTTACGTAACTGCCGCGAAAGGAATGCAGAAAAGACTTCAGCTGTCTCATAGTCTTTTGTCAAATTTAGATTTTTTGAATCCTGCAAGTGCATTGGATGATACAGCGAGGTCTGAGATCACAAAAATTTTAAAAGTAGCTTGTCACTTTGGCGAATTCGACAGTGATGGTTTATGTTCTGAATGGAATTTTTTGCCGCGTGCTTTTTCAGATGAGCATAAAGCATACATGTTGAAGCTTGATTTTAACGAATTTTGGTCAGCCGTTATAAACGGCACTTTTGAGGGAAACTTATTAGCATTTTCTAATTTGCGCACATAAGTGCTAAGTGTTCTCAGCCTTCCACATTCGAATGCAAGTGCAGAACGTACTTTCTCAATCGTAACCGATTTAAAAACAAAGAAAAGAAATGCCTTAGGTTACAAATTGTTGAATGCGTCATGCAGAATTAGAGTTAAATTACAAACTTGCACATCTTTCGAAATTGAACCTGAGGATTTGGAAAAAATGAAAGGTCTACAATTATACAATAATTATAAAGCCTATTAGGTCAAAGCAGCCGGAAAAGTAGATCAGGATGAAAATGTAACAGCAGGTTAATTCTTTTCTTTGGGTTTTCAAATATGCAGATAATGACATGTTTTGTATAATGCGAATAATGTGTAAATAATGACAAAATTAATGATCATTTATGTTTTTCAGAAGTTCTACTAGGAAATATTGCTCTTTTAAAATATAAAAGTTTTGATTTTTAACTAAAATAATAAAATTAAAAGTATTAAATTGTGATATTAGAAATTAATATGTATATATATATTATGTCGAAGTGTTGAATGTTGATATTATCACCTCGAACAATTTTAAAGTCTTTTCCTCGCTGGTTTGGTCCAGTTACATTATTAAGACACAGTAACGCAAGATCGAGGGAAAGTGGTACAGCTATTTCTGCATCGAGTCAGTCAAATGAGATTTATCTCGTCGGACCCTCTTTGGATTCTTGGGACGAAATACGACGGATAAAATCTTCGGTTTCAAATCTTCTTCTTCAGAAGATGAGAGGGATGACCTGTCCCTTTTAAATTTGAGGTGCGGAGGTCTAAGGTTAACAGATGGTGACGACGGGCGTGGAACTATGACCACACTGCGAATCAAGGGCACAATCTCCCGTATCACGGGTCTCGGGGGTGAAATCCAGTGATGAGGCCCTAATACTTAGGATTGCACTGATCGGAGACTCTGGTCGTTGAGACAAGGATTCGTGTTCTCGAGATAGTGGGTCACAGCTTTCACGGCTGACATCGGCATCAATAGTTATCTGTGCCGCACAATAATGTGCGGCACAGATAGTCACTTATGGCGTCGAAGGAGTCAAATTCTTCGTCAATAGGTAGTGGGGATAAAGATAAATTTGTCTGGGGAAAGTTTATCTCATTCCGGTCGGATGACTGTGAGAGATTGACAGTCGAGGGTGTGGCAACACATCGGTTGTGATTCACATCTACGAAGTGTTCGTGAATTTCACACTCGTTCTTCGGATATATTGTCGAATCAACCTGGGCCAATGCCTTCCGTCGGGCATTCAATCGTCGACGCGGATTTGGGCGATTCCTACGCCTGGTCATGACTGGGATCACCACATCGCGCACAGATCGTTATTGACAAGCAAAAGACACACTCTGTAGGTAGCGGAAACGGACGTTCAATAAAAGTTTTTCCACAACAATGTGGATTTTGACATAAGGGTTGAGATGTAGGTGAAACGATAGAGGGAGATTGCACTGGAATGTTCACTGTAGCACGGGGGTTGAGATTTCGGAGAGTAGAAACGAAGGACACCGTCGGAGCTGGTCGAAGGATTGTAGGATCCAGACAACGAGGGTCACAACAACTAACAAAAGTCACATTTGAACTGGAACACGTAGGATGTGAAGAACTATTCACGTGTGGCAAATTACTCCTAAGTCCGGTAGCGGCACTGTCTTCAATAAAATCTGGAACCACTATTGCTACTTCTCTCGAAAGATTCACCACGTTTTCCTGGTGTTGCTCTGGTTGAGCTGTTTCGACTCGACGACGTGTGACCAATCTCCTTCTCAAATTAGGGCGACACTTTTTCCGTGAAGGAGTTGGTTCCATCGATGAAATTCGTCTCTCTCTCTTCAATGCGAAAGGGGTACGACTTTGTGGTTAATGAGATTGTATTCGACGGGCCGTAGGACGGGTCGAAGGTCCTTTGGGTATCCCTCAGAAACAACCCACTGGGGTCTTGGAGCGGTCCTAAAAGGACGACTGCCCAAGAGGCTCTCAATGGTGTCTCGTGAGTGTACCGACAGACACAATGACGCTGAGAGGAACAACCACGCGCTGAATTTCCAATCTCTCGATTATGCGTCCGTAGCACTAAACACTAGTAGTTGAATAATGAGAGGTTTAAATAATCACCAACAAAGCTATGTGCTTTAATTATGGTCCTGAGTTCTGAAATGCAGCACTGATCAAGATTATTCAAGATGGCAGTTGGAAGTTTGAGCACAGGAGCTCGACGGTTCTTCTCCGTTAGGTGTCGGGGTTAGTACTGACTCGCTGCGGCGTCTTGTCGATGCTCGCAGAGTCTAGCTCGGTGGGTATGGCAGCTATCATGAACGACGCGCACACCTTTGTAGGCGTGTGCCGAACAGCGCGTGCAACTCGGACCCCGGACCGTACATTTTAATAGAATTCTTCTTTTTTACATTTTAAATAATGAAATACGGGTTTAAAACGGTAAATGAAAATTAGAAACAAATAGTCAGCACGGTGGCGTGCGACAATTATAACCTTTATTTTAGATTATAATTGTGAAATTTTTAGATATTTAACTTAAACGATTGTATAATTTTGGATGGTTTTGCCTGAAATGGTTCAACCACCTAGTTATGAATTTTAGCCAATAGCAATTTCCTATTTGCACACAAGACACGAATTAAAACACTAGATTCACGATTATTTGAAATTAAGATGATAGGAAAATAATTGAATGAAAAACACAGATTTTAGGGAAAAAGCCTCGAAGGCATAAAAAACCCTTTTATTGAAATTGAATGTGATTATATGAATTTCTCGCGTAATGAGTCATACGACCCATGTACACTTGCTCGCGTAGCAATCTACAAAGGTGAATTCTATGTAGAATTCATCACGAGGGTTTGCTACACTTTAGAGATATGATAACTAAAGCTTTAACACAAAAACGAGACGCGAGAATCGGCGTTGGCATCACACACGTGGTTGTTTGATTTTATATAATTTTGTTGATCCGACGAGGGATCTCCGATCGAACAGAGTCGAACGGTTTCCGAACTCTAGGTGAGAACAGGCTTTTTATGCGCAAGGGCATACGATACGAGATATAAGCACGCGAGAGCTCTACACGGCACGATCGATTATGATTGAATGATGATAAATGTGTACTGCCAACGCCGTTCATGCGCAGGAGCGCTTGTCCTTTATTCTACCGCTTGATTGGTCTATAATCACGCGAAGAATTAAAATAATAAAATTAGGTTTATAAAAAGTATTGTGACGACGGAACAACGATTTTAATTTGAATATGCCATTCGAGCGCTAGCTTGTTTTATTCAAAAAAAAAAAAAAAAAAAACAAGCAAAAGTATTTTCTAAAAGAATTGAATTTAGAGAATAGCCATTGGAGCAAAATCTAAAGAGATTGACGAACCACTGTTGGTCAATGTACAGCGATGCTCAAAAAGAGACACGATTTATTAAATGAAATAATCACAAGGAAGAGAGAGAAAAGAGAAATTGTTACCTGTGCTCAAAAGGGCGTGGCAATTGGCAATGGGAATTAAGGGCTCATTTAGTGCTCTTGATATTGCCTATTTCGGAAGTTGTAACTGCTCTTTTAAAAAAATAAATAAAAGAATTAGAATTTCCAAAATAGTCTAAATCCAGAGCACTAAATGAATACTTAATTCCTCTGCAAAGAAGAATTCTTTTCGAGTAATACCTTAAAAATAGAAAGTGTATGGGAAATGGGAAAATTCCCTTAAAATAAAAAAATAAAACAGTTAGAATTTTCGAAATAATCTAGATTTAGAGCACTAAATGAGCACTTAGTTCCTGTGCAAAGAAAGATTGCTTTTAAGTAATACTTTAATAGTAGAAAATGTATGGGAAATGGAAAAATACCGTTAAAAAAAATAATAAAATTGATAGAATATCCGGAATAGGCTAGATCGAGAGCACTTAATTCTGTTACAAGAAAGAATTTCATATGAATAATAAATTACCCTTTACTATTCCCTTTGCCATTCCCTTCACCATTCCCTTTACCATTCCCCTTTACCATTTCCCTTTTCAATTCCCTTTGCCATTTTTTCCCTTAACCATTCCCTTTACCCTTTACCCTATAAATTAGCACAAAATAAGAACAAAATTATGATGTAGCCCCCGTTTCAATTAGGTGTTTTTGTAATTCCAGGTTTAGGGATATGAATGCAATGAATTGTAAGGTATTTTAAAGGTTTTTAAAAATTTTTAATACATTTTTACGTATTTTAAGGATTTTTCAAGTTTTTCGGTGAATTGTAAAGACTTGTAAGGAGCTTGTAAGAATTTTCAGAAATTTTTCCTTAAATAATAGTGTTTTATTTACTGATTATGATAGATAAGAGAAACTTAGTGTTTGTGTTTTTGGAATTTTCTTACTAATAAACAGATAATAAATAACAGATAATAAGAGATAATCTATTTTTAACTTAAATATGCTTTTTCTGTTTAGCTTATTTGAGGCACCGGATTGCAGAACTGCCTCTACGCTCGACCCGACTGAACCTAGTATAGGCTGGAGAGAGGGGATGATTCACTAAACGCCACTCAACACTCATTAGCTAAAGTTTTTTGATTATCACAGTTTAAATAAACATTTGTATCTCGTATTTTCTTATTAATAAACTAATATAAACTAATAAAGTGTGTATAAATGAAGATTAAACAGAATTTACAAAAAGATTAAACTTCTTATCCTCTTCCTTTGCCTTTTATTTTGCCTCCTTTCCATTTGCCAGCTTTTCGTTTTCCTTTTCCGCGTCCACTGTATTCTTCTACCATATTCTCCTTGGTCATCCTTATTAGAAATCTGGCCACTTGTTTATTGTGTAAGTCCTGAATACGTTGTGCACCTTTCTGACGACGGTGCTGAACCCAACGTCCAGCTCGTGGTCCGTGGCCTGCAAAACGAAAAAGGATATTTCAATATATATATATATATATATGAGAATTTTTTAATTCGACCCTTTTATAGTTCATTTAATACAAATATATATATATATATATATATATTGTGACGTGGTATATTTTATACCACGCACATTTTTAGTGTTTAACTTTTTAAATTCATTTGTTCGCGATAAACTCCCAGCACAGAGTGTTGGTTGTTTGCACACAACCTGTCAGCTGATTGGAGCACATGAGCTCTACGAAATCAGCTGACCAACCAGACAACAATCCGGAACCTGAAAAATTCATTCACTCGCACCACAACTAAAAGATCACACTTCTTGTTTGTTTCATATTAACTCTGAGCCACTGGAGCTCAGAGTCACACACACACATTATCACACTGACGTCCAATCCGCATCATTTAGGCATGAAGAGGATCCTGGTCAAGGTGCACGGATGTGACTCCCGTGCACAATAACGACCAGGAAGATGGCAGCTAATCAGCCGGTCGCCTGCAATTGACCATCTAGCGCGATCTCTGGGAACGGCGTGTCAACTCAAATGATTGGTCGTCGATTGTCCTACTTTTATCTATAGGAAATTAATTTAGTTTCGGCCTCGTGGCGCTGCCTGTTTCCGAGCACGCCACGAGGCAGGAAGAGAGAGATAACTCGATCACTCTGTGCTTGAAGTCGGCCATCGTGGCATCGTTCTTTGTGCTGTTTAAAATTGTATATAGTGCTTTCTTATTTAAACAAACTGAATTTCCCTGGGTGTGGAAGGTACCACCCAGTCGTAAGAATTGATTGTTTGGATTCGGCTTTAAGCCAGGAAATTATAATTTAAATTACGGAAGAATTGAACTAAAATTTGGAAAGATGCCGAACTTGACCAGAGGTCAAGTCAGGGGAAGGCGCGTGCTCTGTCACGCCCTTATAAGTACAGGTAATTAAGTTTTCTCTCTTTCTCTCCGATCATTTAAAACTATCGTTTGTATATTCAACTAAATTTGGTATGTTCTGAGAATTGGCGAACAGCTATTCGTCAATTCCTTTTTTTTATCCGCTTGAATCATTAATTTTGAAGTGTTGTTTTCGAATTTATCTCTGTCAATAAATTCTATGTTCTCTTTTAAGACGGTAGCTCAGTGAATCCTCCCTTACCCTGCCCTCTCCGCGGTCCTGTGTTAGCCTGGAATTGTCTTAAAGTAAACTCTATTAATTGTATTTCTTTTGCTGGTTTTTGAGGAAAACTAGCTGGCGCTCAAACGGCTTTCTTTAAGTTAACAAATAAGTAGATTAAATAATAATTTAAAATAATAATTAAAATTAATAAAGTATTCGCAATTATAATCTTTAAATTAAAGGTTATAAAAATGGCGCCCGCCTATAGGGCTTGGAAATTCACTGAGCATCCTGTTCTATAAATAGAACTCACACAATTGCCGAGTGAGTCACCTCGAGATAACGAGTGATTGTAAACTCAGGATTTATAAATCAAAATAAAATTCATAAATAAGTTTAAAATTATTTAACCTCTAAATCAAAATAGTGATTCAAGCAATTTCGAAGTGAGATAAAATTGAAGAGCGAAAATTAAATGTGTCTCGAGAATTGTCTTTCGGGTTGTGCCAATGTTTTCCCATTTTAAATATTCTCATAAAGTAACAAATTTAAATATTAAAATCAGGGATGCTGATTTAGATGAGAATTCTATTTTTAGAGTTTCATCTTTAGAATTCTATTTTTAGATTTTCATCTTAATAATTTATATTTTGGGAATCCTGGCGTAAACCTGGCGCAAACCTGGCTAGATATAATTTGAATGGTTTAAACCTGGCTCAAACCTGGCTCCAACCTGGCATGATTGAAAACTCAAATTGTAGTTGAGATAAAGATTCTATTTTTAGATTTCATTTTTAAAATTTCTATTTTTAGAATTTTTTAAATGGACCATTCGGGATAAGTCCTTTGAAAATTAACAGTCACATAATAGCTGTGTAACAAAAGTAAGATTGTTACTATAGCTTTCACTTTTCTATTTAACCAAAAATATTATTTCCCGTGAATTTACCTATTTCAATCAATTATAAAAAAATGGCCCATGCAATTGAAAAATTAGATTTGACCGCTAGCCCTGATACTTGGGATGAGACAAGTATCAGAAATTTTTTGGCGTTGATGGATCTTGATTCGACAGGTCCTCTCGATGTTATTCGCGATCGCGTACTTAAAAGTTTTATAGTTAGGCGTGAGCAGCCTGAGTTGGTTACCAGTCAGGATAACGATTCGAATATCGAATCGGAGGACACTTCTGCGCATTGGAAAAACCTCGATCAAGTAAGGAGGTTGACTGATACTGTCGCCCATGTGGTCCAGACAAGTCTAGCGAGCGGTACAGACTTTTTGGACATTTATAAGAATGTCATCTCAGCTACACAATCTTTAATTAAAGAAGCGACTGAGCTTAATCAAATAAAATCAGATAACTTTTCACACCCTAGCGAACCGGTAACCACTACCAGTTCGGTTACTATCGGTAGAAATTCGGTCACCTTTTCTATGCCGAATTCCCTAACTTATAACTCTGTTGGAGGTTATGCGTGCGGTGCTCCTTCAACAAAAATTGACAATATTTATTCTTCAAAGCACACTCACCCACAAAACATCCAACAGTCTCAATTAAATAGAGACGTCCCTCTCACTTATCCATACAATAGTTCACCCAAGGTCACACCTTTAATTTTCCAACAAACAAATAAAGGATTTTCAACCCTCACACCAGAGGAGGAGAGAGCATTTACCTCTCCAACTCTTTTTTCGGCATCAAGGTCATCACTCACTGGACGATTTACAACAGAGAGTCCAACGAATCAGCGAATTAATTATTTCAGCTCTGTTCTAATAACTGGAAACCATAAAATGGAAGATCCCACTTTGGATGGTAGTGCCTTCTCACACAAACATTCAACAGCGAATTATTCGATGGAAGGAATCACACCATTAGCATACCCTAGTTCTGGTCACCAACTCCAAATAAACAGAGGTCAACTGAGGACATTCGACTCAGTTATTCGAGTGTGGGGAATCCCATTCACAGGAAATAACATGAGCGTAGAGAGCTTCTTGGCCAGATTGGAGGAAGGACGTTCGGTTTTCGGACTGACCGACGATGAGTTGCTATTGGCGATTCCTTTTATACTGGATGGACTGGCCCTTCAATGGTTCCGACAGAATGCCGGCGGCTGGTCAACCTGACCGGATTTTAAAAGATCCCTATCAGCCATGTATGGCGATACTAGCTACCAGTGGCGCCTCGAAGAACAAGTGGCTGCGCGAGTCCAAGGACAGGACGAACCCATCTCGGATTTCTTGGTTTGTCTACAAGGACTCTTTTTAAAATATCAAAGACCAGTTACCATGGCGGAACAGATGGATAGAGTCTATCGGAATGTGAGACTCGAATTCCGTCGAGCAATTCGAAGATTTGAATTCTCAGACTATAATGGTCTGATGATCCTGGCTAAAGAAGTGGAACGCACTGCAGTTCCAGAAGGTGAAGTTAGAATCCCACCAAAGCCAGATGAATCACTTTTTCCTGAGCTGGCGTATGTAAAGAGGAATAAATCCTCAGCTCACGAAAAATCAAAACAGAGTTCAGATAAGCAAACTGACTTACACCTCATTATGGTGAAATCATTGGAACATTTAACTTCGTTGGTGACTACCTTAGTCAAGAAAGCAGACCAACGAAGCTTTGCTGAAAATAATCTGAAACAGGCGAATAATTTTGAAAATTCAAGCTCAAACTTAAGAAGAGACTATCAGAGACCAAATAATCAAAGGCAGTCAGCCGAAGGTTCTCGACAGTCAGTTCCAAACAACCGTCAACAAAGGGTGAAGAAAACACCTAAAGCTGAACCGCCCTGTTTTAACTGCAAGGGCAAGGATCATGGTTGGAGGAATTGTTCAACCACGTGGAAAAAATTCTGTCACACATGTGGCAAACCTGACCAGGTCAGATCGACCTGCAACTCTGACTACTGTCAGGGAAACTAACAAAGGAGTGCAGACTGAGGGTCGATGCTGCTCCTTTCTATTCTAGAAAGGTCTTCAACTCTTTATCAGGGAAACTCCTCTCAGAATCAACTCACCTGAATTCAATTAATTTGACGGATTCGTCAAGGAGCCCTTGCTCCAATTCAACCTCAACCTCAACTTCAACCTCAACTTTAACCTTGACTACAACCTCAACCTTGACTTCAACTTCAACTTCAATTGCAACCTCAAATTCAAATTCAACCTCAACTTCAACTTCACTTGACTCGCCTGCAACCCTATCAACCGAAATTCAAATTCACCAGACTCAGAATGAGTCGAATCTTCAATCGGAGATAAGTTCTCCAAATTCACTCACAGTTAGGTCACATCAGGACATGTCGGGACTCTCCTTGAATTCGCGACTCAATGAATCGTCAGACGGCATGGCTCTTGATGCTCCTTTTCTGTTCAAAATAGGTACCTCGTCACGTCCCTATATCGACATCGAAGTAGGTGGTACCAAATTATATTCACTTCTAGATACTGGTTCTTCGAGAACATATCTAGGTTCAAAAGGCTTAGAAGCCGTCAAATCAATCGGTTGTAAAATAAATCACAATAAATCAGGTGTTGCATTGATGGCCAATGGAACCATCGAGACCATTATAGGCGAAGTAAATCTTCCAATTACTCTTTCGGGAACAACTCACACATTGGATGTTAAAATCATACCTGAACTGGCTGATACCTGCATTTTGGGCATGGATTTTGGAGAAACATTCGGAATTGTCATGCATCTGCGAGAGCGGAAACTGTGGCTGGCTGACGAGCCAATCATAAAATTCGCATTTGGTCGAGAAGATGTAGGCACTTCGGATTTTTGCAATGGCATAGCATTGCTCAAGGACACGGAAAAGGATCAGTTGGAAAAGTTTTTGGAGAGGGTCATTCCACCTCCAGCTGACAAGTTGCCTCCTGCTAAATTTGTCGAGCACGTGATTGACACACAGGGGCACCCTCTAATAAAACAAAGAAATCATCGGATGTCCCCGAAAGTAACGGAAGCCTTAGTCACATTAGCTAATGATCTTATAGATCAGGACTTAATTGAGCCATCTAGTAGCGAGTGGTGTAATCCAGTCGTGATGGCTAAGAAATCAAATGGAGATTATCGTCTTTGTATAGACTTTCGAAAAGTCAACGAAATCTCCAAGAAGGATGCGTATCCCCTTCCATTTATGACTGACATCTTAGAGCGGCTTAGTTCAGCACACTATATTTCAAACCTTGATCTTAAACTGGGCTATCATCAAATTCCCTTAAACAAGGAAAATAAGGAGAAAACAGCCTTCATAGTCCCAGGTAAAGGTCTTTATCACTACAAGCGAATGCCGTTTGGCCTCACAGGTGCTCCAACAACGTTTCAACGTCTTATTGACAAGATTATCACACCAGAGTTGAGACCACACGTCTTCGCCTATTTAGACGACATTATTATTGTCTCTGAAAATTTTGAGGATCACCTTTATTGGTTGGAAAAGACTATAAATAGGCTAATAGAAGCTGGACTCACTTTGAATCCCAGCAAATGTAATTTTTGTTTGCCAGAGGTTAAATACCTCGGATTTAAAGTAAATAAAGATGGTCTGTTGGTTGATGATGATAAAATCAAACCTATCCTAGAGTATTCTCAACCTAAGAATCTCAAGCAGCTACGTCGATTTATTGGAGCCACCTCTTAGTATAGGAAATTCATCAAGGATTATGCGAAGATCAGTGAACCTCTCATCGGTCTAACAAGGAAAGGCGTAAGTTTCTCTTGGAGGGATAAGCATGAAGAAGCATTCCAAACCTTAAGAACGGCTTTGACTACAGCGCCGATACTCGCGTATCCAGATTTTAAAATACCTTTCGTGGTACAAACCGACGCAAGTCAGACAGGACTTGGAGCTGTTGTAACTCAAATTCAAAATGGTCAAGAACGCGTAATAGCATACGCCAGTCGTGTTCTTACGAGTGCAGAACGGAATTACTCAACTACGGAGCAAGAATGCTTAGCCGTAGTTTGGACTATTAAGAAGTTCCGTCACTATCTTGAAGGATATAAATTCACCGTCATCACTGACCATAGCAGCTTAAGATGGCTGTATAACCTGAAGAATCCTACTGGCCGATTGGCCAGATGGGCTTTGGATCTCCTGGAGTACGACTTTGAAGTCGTTCATGCATCACGTTCCGGATGCGCTTTCCAGGATGTTCGAGGATGAAGGAGTGGATC
>UCOH01005035.1:0-15169 GCA_900474275.1 Synergus japonicus
ATATATATATATATATATATATATATATATATACACACAGGCACGACCCTAGCACCTAACAGCACATAAACTACTAACGGCTTCGCTGATGTATTCAGCAACACATACGTGGAATTAGCTGAAATCCCTAGTCGTGCTTCAGCATACTACCCCTACATAATTGCTGCCTTACAATGCTCGTATGTCGTCTCTACCGCGAAGGACTGAAGCCCATTCTGTAATTCCGGGAAAATGATTGTCTCAGAATTATAGACTGCAAGCTAGACGAGATTGCGAGTGAAATTGCCAAGGGGTGAGAAACTCCTATCTAGAAATGGGAATTTTGTCCAAAAATTATTTAAATCCCAAAGTCAAACTTAAACCCCAAAATCAAATAATAAAAATCAAATAATAAAAATTACATTTCTGGTCCAAATAGATTTACAAAAATATTTAGGACATTGTAAACTAAAAAACTGAAAAAAATGATCTGAAAATCTATTCTGGGTTCTATTAACATTAATTGATCAGATTATATCTTCCAGGAAACTAAAGGGAACAAATTATTGTAGAACAATGTCAGCTCAGTGAAGTTTAAGCGTTGTTTTATTGGATAAAGGGAAAATAAAATTCCTTCTTTAGTGACTCTAGTTCTCATCTGAATTTCCCCTACTTTGCTGATCCTGTTACAAAATTATGAACTTTAGAGACGCGTGCCAAAATTTGAGGGACAACTTTCCAAATATGAACGAAGCTTAATCGTAGTGCCATATACCCTCTGAACCACATACGAATTTACCCTGCAGCGTGTGCACGTGGCATACATCTGCATTTATGTACTCATTTGCATTTTGACTAAACAACCAGGATCGCTTATGGAAATCTAAGAATATGATATACAACCTCTCTTTACGCTTACAATTGTAATAAGTTTGATCTCTGCTCTCAAATTTAAAAAATATAGATCATTTTCAGGGAATTTTCAAGCAACTAGATTGGACTGAAGTTGCAGACGTCTTTTCTGACGAATTGTTTTGCTTCCATTTTCATGTTTATAATGTCCAAAAAATAGAAACCAAGGTACAGAAACCGTTTTTCTTTTATTCAATGATGCCATTTTAGAGTAATGGAAAATAAATTAAAATTTTTAATCTTTTTTAATTTTTAATCTTTGAATTATAAGAACTTGTAGTTCCTTGTCTAATTTCAGGAACCTCAATAAGTTTCATAAAATTCCTTTAAATTTTGTAAAATCTTTTAAAATTACTTAATACCCCATGGAATCTCATTAAACTCCTGAAAATTAAAAGAAATTTCGTTAAGTTCCTTAAATCTCTTAAAAGTTATTAAAATTACTTAACTTCCATAATATATCGTTAAATCCCTTAAAATTACTTAAACTTTTACGAAATATCGTCGAATTATTTAAAATTATTGAAAATCCATTGAACTTCCTTCAAATTATTCAAAATCTCATTAAATCGCTTAAAATATCTGAAAATCCAATAAAATGTCGTAAAACCCCTCGAAATCCTTTAAAAGTTCATCACATTACGTATCTATAATAAAATTCCACAAAATATAATTAAATCCTTTAAAGTTACTTAAAATCCAATGAAATTTAGTTAAATATTTTTAAATTTCAGAGAAATCTCGACGAATCGTTTTAAATTTCTTTAGATTCAATAAAATTGCAGTAAATGGTAAAATCTCTCAAAATTTCTAAAAATCACAATAAATTTCATATACAATGAAAATAATCTGAAGATTATTTTCAAATTTTCATGAATGTTAAGTGATTTTACCAACTACTGCGATTTTATTGATTCTAAAGAAATTTATAACGATTTGGCGACATTTCATGGAAATTGTAAAGTATTTATCTAGATTTCATGGGATTTTAAGTAATTTTAAGTAATAAAAAATTTAATGATATCTTGTGGAATTTCATTATAAGTATGTAATGTGAAGAACTTTTAAAGGACTTCAAGGGATTTTACGATATTTCATTTGATTTTCAGATATTTTAAGAGATTTAATCAGATTTCATGGTATTTTGAATAATGTGAAGGAATTTAATTGGATTTTTAATAATTTTAAAGAATTTGACGATATTTTGTAAAACTAAGTAATTTCAAGGGATTTTACGACGTTTTATTGGATGTGTGTGTGTGTGTGTGTGTCACGATCCAGCAATTTCTTGAAAACGCGTAGAGATAAATTGATGAAATTTTGCATAGTTATTCCACTATATACCTAGTTGAATTTCTTACAAGGGTTTCACAAAATATTTAATTTTAAAAGTTTTATGTTTTTTTATAATTTTCGTAAAGTTCATTTTTCCACTATAACTCCTCAAATATTGAAAATTTAAAGCTGGTGTAAGGGAAATGAAGATTCCTTTCATCGAGATGAATCGATTGACCTATATGATTAATGCATTTCATTAAAAAATAAGGAAGTTATGTTTATTTATAATTTTGAAAGTTATTTTTTCACTCTATGTTTTAAAATAATCAAAATTTGGAGTTGAAGTAAGGAAAATATATATTCTTTATGTCGAGACGAATCGATTGATCTGTATGATTAATGCATTTAATTGAGAAAGTTAAAAAAAAAATTAATAAATGATTATTTAATAATTTAATATATTGATATGTTTTTAATAATCTTTTATTTTTTTATAATACTATCAGATTGAAAAATAAAAAAGAAAAGAAAAAGGAAGAAGGAAGAAAAAAGGAAAATGTTAATCTAGGAAGAGAAGGAGAAGGGACAATTTAGAGAGTATGGTGACAAGGAGAAGGGTGGACTTGGAGGGGAAGAGGGGGTGGTTGGAAGAGTAGGGGAAGAGGGGTACATTTGAAGAATTTAGGGAGAGGGGGAAGAATGAACAATGCTGGAAGAGGAACAACGTTTTTAAATATTAAAAATTATTATCTAAAATAAAGAAAAAAAAATAAAGTTAAATATATAAACTTCTTATTGCTTCCTCTATGAGGAAGCAAATCATATTTGCTTATAGGAAGCAAAGTGCTCATTAAATGAGCACAAAAGTTGATATAACTTTACAGCTAGTTTTAAAAAATTTGACGATATTTTGTAAAACTTTTACGATATTTTAAGCGATTTGATTAGATTTCATGGGATTGTGAATAATGTAAAGGAATTTAATTGGATTTTTAATAATTTTTAAAAATTTGACGATATTTTGTAAAACTTTTACGATTATTCTATAGCATATTTTATAGAAATTAAGTAATTTCAAGGACTTTTAAGAGATTTAAGGAATTTTACGAGATTTCATGAAATTTAAAAAAATTTAAAGGGATTTCAAAGGATGTTGATTAATTTAAAAAGATTTTACGAAAATTCAAGGAATTTTATTAAACTTATTGAGGTTCCTGAAATTAGAAAAGCTATTAAAAGTTCTTATAATTCAAAGATTAAAAATTCTAATTTATTTTGCATACTTCTAATTTTAAAATCCTTTTTTCCAAACTATAAATGAGAATTTTTAACTATTTTTTTATATAGCCTCTTTTTTTTAGTAATGAATATGGTGGTAGAAAAAATGCGTTCGAAGGTTGCACTCCCATTAAAAACTGAAAATGAGGTTTGGAAAAGATGATTGGAAAGCAAGAAAAGTTTAGGTGTTTCCCATGAACACAGTGGCTAGATTCAAATCCGGCGAGTTTATTTCGCCTACACCAATTTTCTGAGGATGATATTTTTATCGGAGAAGAGATTTGCAATAGTAATGCATATCGCGAACACGTGATAATTTGAGTCTATAGCACTCTATCATCTTTCTCTTCACAACACGTACGACAGTGGAGTCTAATCTTGACAAAAAGTGTCTTTTCCCTCCATCTTTAATATTTACGTGGCAATTCTCTGTCGTTGTCACATGAGACATATCTCAACAACGGAATACGTACATGAGTTTGCTCACCCATTCATATATGTATGTATGTGTGTTTACTTATGTGTGAGTTGTTGGAAAAGAAATATGAGAGTAATTCCAAGAGCGGGTGAAATTTTTTGATCGCTTGAAACTAACCACTGATAGCAAAATACACAGAGAAATAAATACTTTCAAAAATGAAGCATTTATATAATGAGAAAGAAAAAAGTTATATTATGTAATAATAAAAAAGTTTTATGTACTAAGAGTGTTAAAGAATGATAATTTGTAATTTTTTAGTAGAGTATAATTTTAAAGACCACCTAAAAGTTATGAGTTTCACTAGCTCTTATGCAATGGAAATTAAATTATTAAACATTAGAATTTATTAATCGTTAAACATATAATGTGGCGAGGTATATTCTCAGCTTTCTTGATGATCTTCGTGCTTTCAACTAATAACATTGTTTAACACAGCATATTGCTACAGAGACCAATAAAATAGATAATGTAATAGTTAATTTTTATTATTTCTCTAAAAGTAAACTTCTTTAAATTTAAAATCCCGACGCTTTTTTTACTATAATATAAAATAGAATATTTTTCATGTAAAATTTTGCAGAAAAAGGATTATCGTTATAAGCTATCGTTATAAATTATAACTTAGTCAAATTTTCAGGAAAAATTGTTTTCAGTACAATTTTTTCAATTGAAAATTTCTTCTCCAAGAGAATGAATTCTCGAATAAAACTGGAATACGACACTTTTTTCTTTGAAACTCGATTTTGCGTGTGGGACTTAAAATGGAAGCTGGGTGAGTATTTTGCGTGGTTTCCTTTCAACTCCATCCTTTTTAGTGGCAGCCACAGTTAGAGTCACCGGGTGAAATAATGGCACATGGCCAAAACAATCGCCGGCCGCTAAATTTCCAGTCAACAAACTCTGGCAACATGCCAGTCGTTATCCACGAAGCTTTTCGATTCTCAAGAAATTTATCCTCTTCTTTCCAAGCCACTGTCCGACACTTTTGCTCGGCCAATTTGATGATTCCTCACCATACACTTTTTACTATGTACTGTGAAATTTATCTCCGTTTGCCAAGCTTCTCATTTTCATGAAACTGAAGTTCGCAACGTTTACGCCAACAATGCTCTGCAAAAAATATCATAAATCCCCCAAAACCTAAATTTTATGATGATTCTAGAAGGGTAGATAGATGAAACTCTTTTTAAAACAATAAAATTTTATGTCTCGAAGTTTGGAGATTTTTAATAATTTTTTATGCTTAGGGGTTGATTTTTAGGGTATTGATTTTTATATATTGCTTATGTCGTCAATTTGCACTCTCGAAATATAAGAAAAAAATTAATTAATTTTAGTTTCCTACAACAAATGATGAAATTCAACCCCTTAGTTAAAATTAATTAAGTGTGTCTCGTCTTATTTTCAATGCGACAGAGGAATTAATGAACCACTTATGAAGCCGTAAACTTCGTCCCAGCTATTCATGTTCTGAGGTACAGAAACCAACTTAACGAACTTTCTGAATCGTTCTCCAATAACACCGTTTCAGCACTAATCTTGTTGAGTTATCTGTCCTCAATCCAGGAATAAAAAGATCTATCTTATTGACATTCAGAATCTGCAGAACACTGCACTTCTCTGATAAAAAAAAGGAGGTGATTGAATTTATATAATAGAATATAAGATGAGCCAGACATTTTCGCTGTCACTGAAATTCAACATAAAATTCCTGACACGTTTTATAACGTTTTGAATCAACTTAATTGGGTTGATTATCCTGGAGGGATTACCGGTAGAGCTGACTTACGACCAGAAGGTTGGGTAATTACTCAATTAAACGGTCTTGAGGCTTGAGAATTTATACTTTCATTTCGACCACGATTTTCATGGAAGAAAATAATTAGCTTCGTCAGGAGCGGAACCTGAAAGAATATGAATATAATAATAATATTGATATTATTCCTAATTTGAGAAAATTTGCATTATCCAATTATTATTGGTATTCATCCCTAAATCTCAGTCGTAAAGAGTATTATAAAAAGAACGTAAGTGACATTTTTATCGAAAAAGAGTTATTGGTATCAAGTTGGCTCTGACTGCGATAATAAAAATGATGTTTTTATTATCTGTTGCGAAAAAAACTGTTAAAAAATGAAGAAAGTCGAAAAACTTGAATCAGAATACAAGACAAAAAGAAGATAAAGGACTTTGCTTCTTTTTAGCTTTGTAAATATAATCGAGTTCTCTCGACGGTATATAGAGGTATCTTTTGCCCTTACATATATGTTTTTATCTTGGAAACTGCCTCGAACACTTTGACTAGTCTGAAAAACAATCGAAACAGAAACGATTAATCAAAATATTATTCGATATTATATTGGACGTTCTTTTTACGACAGAATCTCTTATTTGAAAATATAAGAATTGAAGGAGAAATAAATTGCAGACAATAAACGTATTTAATGTCTATAAAAGAACTGAGAAAGGAGGTATTTGAATGTGGTTGATTGATAGTGGTTTGTATTTCGTAGATATATGTAAAGGTAGTTTAACTTCTCGCTATCTCATTGTATCGTACGAACAAGACGATCGAAAAAGAAGTTAGCTCGGAGTATCGTAAATTTTCGTGCTTTAAAGCCAAGAAATCGAAAACTATTTCGCCACGCCCTATAGATTACATTGTAAGACTGGAGGCACACTTGGAGCACAGCTTTAAGGGAAGGACAGGGGAAAAGAGAAAAGTGAGTAAAAAAGAAAGAAACCCAGAAATTACTGTCTATACGAAAGCTGTGGTTTATTAAGAGAATCTAAAGCTTATATTGGAAATAATTTCTCCCCTCGGAAAATAATGGCACCATGTGTGATTGTCTGTAGTCACGTATTTTCTCGTGGATTCACATCCAACCACAAAAGAATTATGTTGAACTTGAGAAGATTTCAAATACTTTTTTTTTCTTTTGCGTATCTTTAACGACTTTCATCTTTTACACACAACAAAAAAACAACTATATTTGTGAAGTTCGCAACAGACACTTAAATATTTTGCCTTAGGGTTTTCGCACGAGTTTTTGCCATAGAGTTTTCGCACGAGTGTAAAAAGTTTCTTCTCTTTTCTTCGCTCAGAAGATGTACTTTGTTCCAAAGAAAGTCGAGTGGATTTAACAATTAATTTGCTAATTTTGCAGACGATATTTAAATGATATTGTGGCAAGCACTTTATTCGTTTGCATAATGTCCAGACACAAAGGGAATAAAGACGTAGAAAAAATAACAAAAGATGAGTGCAATGCACGAGTGTATGAAATGTCGAACAAAGGAAAGCAGTGAAACAAACGGAGATGAAATAAAGAATAGTGTGTAACATGAAAAAGTTAGAGGACAAACGGTATGAGGCAGTCGCAGACATGTGAATATTTTTCGTGGAAGAAAGGAAAATATGGATGACGAGACCGAAAAGAATAGATGTCCCGAAATCAGCTTGCTTTCATTTCGTTTGTCGGCTTCCCAAAAGAGATCAAAACAAAGAGAAAGAAAATGTACAATTTTCCAGAGCTGTAATCTAAAGAATCTGTCCAATATTTACAGTCTAGAGCAGCCACATTTTTTTTTTACCAAAGTTGATTGTTTTTCTGTCAGTCATTTCGTTTTATATTATAATATTGGTGAAAAGCGAATCATAATTTTCGTATCTAATTTTTTGAAGATAGAATCAAGTTGTTTGTATGTGATTTTTCAGAAAGACATTCTGAGGAAGATTAACTAGAAGACATTTTTTCTACACGAAATTTATTAATACGAATAAAGTTGCAGTAAATATCGCCTGAAATTTACCATTTTGACATTTCCAGTGAATGAACTTCGTATGCATTGCACGGATAAAAGTCAGAATACACCGAGTAACGTAACCAGGTGTCGGGAATAAGGGCTGGAAGTATAAGTGATGAGCGGCATTTATTTTGTGAAAAAATTGAGGTAGAATATAGCACTTTGATACCGTTTCAGTCACATGAAAATTCTTCATATCTCCCCCAACTAACAATCAATTACTGCTAGACATCGCATCACTTTGAGTCCTGCCTTGGGACTATTCACTTAAATAATGATTTATATCAGCTTAGAAATGAAAATTACAAGAAATTATTCAATTTTCACGCAAGTCTAGTTAATTTCCCAGTAATTACTATTTGTAATAAATAACGTGAATAATTGACTGTTTTGAGTACAAACGATCGATGGTTTTCTGCAGAAAGTAAATTTTCACTTTTTAGATCACTCGTGAAACAAATTGAGTGTGATTGAAAATAAAAAAAAAGAGAAAATGACCACAAAGGGACTGGAATAATTTTGAGCTTTGTAAAAACGAAGAACCTTCTAGAAAGCACTTTTATTGTTCAACCTCCACACACGTCAATAGATACACGCTCGACTAAATCACGGAAACTGTTCATTCCGTGCCCTGTCGCACAACGCAAGTATAAAAGCTTCGCGCTGGATAAACGAATCTGCTAATTGCACCAAAAGCAATTATTGTTCGCATGAAAACTCTCCAAATTTCGTTCTGAATGAAATGTAATCAAACACAAATTACACTAAAATAAACCGAAAAGAGAGAATACGAATAAATCGTGGTATTTTGTGTACATCATAACGTGTTTGCTGTGAAAGTTAGATAAAAAAATTAGGTATGAAATCGTTGTGAAATATTTAATGTATACAAAGTTTTAATTATGAAGTAAGTACATTCAGAACAGTTGTGAATAACATTGTTTGACAATTTGTTGTTTCACTGTTGTAAGTACAATTCTGTAATCAGCGAAACTTAGGATACTAATTAAAATGTGATTTAATTTTCAGGTTTTGATAATTTAAATAATAAATTAGTAAGATTGCAATTGTATTTAAATAGGATTTATGTACTTAATTTGAAAACACTGTGTATATTAAATCTCTTTTACTTTTCGTTTTCATTATCTCTTCATTAAAAGGAATTAAGTAATCGAATCTCTACCATGATTAAAATTTCTGCCTCTATTTTCTCATTATTTTATCTATCACAACTCCTCTTTCGAATTTCAAGAAAACGAGTTTGTAAAGTGGAGACAAATGGATATTCATTTGAATGCTAACTGCTGCTCGAGTCTCTTTTCGTTTTGTCTTTACTGAAATTCGAAAGAGAATAGGTAAAAGTGGAGCGAACGAAGTGTTGAGAATTGTTGAGTGTACAAGTGTACAGGTTGAAATAAAAAAGAAGAGAGGGAACAGGAAATAATGTAGAAACACTGAAACACAGGAGAACTATTGGATAGGTACTCGATCGGAATCTATTTACCGGATACTTAGACAAACACGAAAGCTAGCCTCCCTACATTTCAGTTCACAAGAAACATCCATTTTCTTCGACGGCAACTTTTTCTATTTTAGAAAAACTTCAGTCAGTGGATTTCAAAGTAAACGTTTTTTTTAATTTTTTCCTCGCGCAATAATGTCAAACGAATGAACAACTTATTGTTTAAGAATGCACTACTTTGAATTCTCTTGAAGCCGTGGAAGAAATGGAGGACATGTTTGTCTTCCTCAAGCAAAAGAAGTAACTGAGAAGCGCGTCAAAGGCGGCTTTACACTTCCTGTGTCTTAATGACTCTCGTCTTTGGCTAGTGTACGATGAGCTTTGGAGTCGGAAACGGAAGTGGAGCCCTCAGGGGCAAGAAAGAGCGACTCGCATCTCCGAGATCGGGGAGCAGAGAGATTATGCATTTATGCAACACAGTAGATTAAACAGAGTGCTCTGTTCCCTCTTTCTTATCTTGCTTCTCTTTTTGGAAGATAGAGAACTTAACTTGCACTTGCACCACTTGGTTTGTCTCTCTTTTCGCTGCCCTTTTCGCGGTAAGAGTAACCTCAGGTGACGGCGGTAAAATCGATCGGGAGATCAAAATCTAATCTATATAATATATAAACCTTACTCTTATCTTTTCAACACAGCCACTCTGTTTGGATTATATTATCCCTGACCTATTTATTCAAGAAATTATCTAAAGATATTATAGATTTAGGACTTGGGGGAAATTCATTTACAGGGATGAATCTTGCAATGATTTATTACATATGCAAATGTAAAGTCGAGGCATTTTTTAAATTATGTTAAAAATTTTCGCAGTTTCCAGAGAAATTTCTGTGCAATTCGTTGTAACACCCCAGCAGTAAAATTTCGCTGACATCGCCTTGGGAGGCACTAGTTTATACATCAGTTCTATATTGTTAGGGAAAAATGCTGAATTCAGTACACTTTTCGTTTCCCACATCCTGAAGAATCAGAATTTCAATATCGATTCTTTTCAAATCGCATATTCAAGTGAGTAAAATTCAGCATCGGATATCTTAAATTCAATGACATGAAAAACCTGAACGACATATGGTGCGTTTTGTCGAGAACTTTTTCCCGTTAAACTTTTTCACACGCAGAATTGTTCCAACGTCATTTGAAAAGAACGGCGTGCGGACAAATAAAACCTCCTCGTTATAACCTGCCCTGGATTTAAAGGGTCCTCGCTAACAGCGTTGAATTTCAGAGAGTGAAAACAAAAAAAAAAAAGGAAGAGAGATAAATGTGGGTGTAGGCTTTTCACAAAATCGATGAGAAATGTCTCGTAATTCTTTTAGGGTATTCTCATCGAGTGCGAGAAAAAAAAAACATTTTCTCTTTTAACTAGAGATACAATGGCAATATAATCTACGATGAAAAAAGTAGTGAACAAATTCTTATCAATAATGGAAGGATTGTGTATTTACCGACTGATTTGTCAAAGTTTTTACCATAGCTCTAGAAACTGATATTAGAAATTTAAAATCTTTGTGTCTGAAAAAAAAGAAAATAAGAACATGTCTGACCAAAATAACATTTTTTTACTCATAGTGATCTTACAATGATATATAGTGATATAAAATTGATGAATTATTATTTTCTTTACAGCAGCTTTAAAATTTGATAACTTGTACAGTTACAATTGAAAAACAAATTTTGCAAAACTTTAAACAACCATAACTTCTTTATTACATTTCAGTTAAATGCATTAAACATAAATGTCAATCGATTCACCTCTCCAGGTCGTTAAAAACGTCACATACAATTGACAAAAATGATCAGTAACCGACATAAAAGTTTGCATTTCAAATTTCTTTTTCAATTTGCATTTTGTCGAGTTATCAACAAACCCATAATTTTGTCGCTAAAAAAATTTGCATCAAAAATTTGAAATATGCTTGGCCTTAATACGAAATTTTATTACAAAAAATGGTAGGGGGAACTAAAACATGGTAATGCTTTCCCACAAAATGTAATACTCTCTTTTCTTTACGTAACTGGTAACAATATCCGTGCGAGCATGTACGTGATCAACTTCCTGTGTGGTTGCGCCCTCCCTCACGTGAACGACCAACCGTGAACCCACACGCTCGCGGACTTGGTGATACGACCAATGCAAATTGCAATGTTGCATACATAATGCATTTGGATGCGAGAAGAGGACGGGAAAACGTAGTGCTAACGAAAATCTGGATCAGTGGGTGGGTGGAGTAGAAAATCGTTATTACGACTGAGGATGAAATCCATCCGAATGTGAGGCTGAAAAGAACACCTTCGTCGTTTTGTAAGACATTATAGGAAGAGTGTTTGCAGTTGGATTGACTGAGTACGATTCAAGGGCTGAAGGAGGCGTGAATCGGGTCGATAATGCCGATATCTCGAAAGCTAGATTAATGGCATACATGAAACGAAGTGAATTGCCGGAATAATGCCGGAATAATGCCAGAGCAACGAATAGCTGGGTGGGCTCAATGTTTTCGTCCAGTTTCTGTCAGACGCAAGAATCTGTTTTAAGACCAGACCAACGACCCGATTGACCTTAAGTTAATCGGCCATTTCATTCTCAGTATGACAAATTTATAAGGGATATAGGTAAAGTTCTCTCACTTCCTGTCTGCTGAAAGTTTAATGGAAAACGTCGATAATTAATTGCATATTTATTCAAAATATACATGTGTCTGACCATAGTGGAATTGTTCTACTTATAATGTATAAAAAACCTTTTTCAAAGGTTCAAATGTTAAAAAATTTTATGTATTTAGGATCGGATTCTTTAGATATAGTAAATGGGACAGATGGGAACAAAAGAACATTCTGTCTACCAGTTGTTGTTCGATAAAAGTTGGGAGTATCAAAATAAAGGAAATTGAGAACTGAGAAACGTGAGGATCGTTTATAGAGCTACTAATTCAAAACCACACGACAGCAAAGAATATAAATCCAGTACAAATTTCCTGATACATCATAACGAATGCTCATATGAATGCCACTATCGTTTCTATCATCATTATTAGTTCCTCCCTTGCCACTTTCATGACAGAAACAATGAGGACGAAACGTACGTCACTGTCGAGTGCTTCCATTCATAATATTTCTATACAGAAGGATGATATTTACGGTTTTGGAACTAGCTCGGATTTGAAAAAAATGCATTGCATGAATTATTTCTACGCTTTATAGCATTCACTTTTTTCTCTTTATACTTTACGATAATCACTGAAGTTGAAATGCCTCTTCTCTTCATTCTTATGAGAGTACATTATCTGGTCCAAAACCAGCACAATAGAACTATCATACACATCTAGATACAAAAAAACTTGAATTTCTATATTAAAAGAGCAGCTAAAAGCAGAGAAGATAAACGCTATTGTTATCCGATATTATTATGTTCACTTCCTGAAAAATATACAAAGTTAAATGTAGCTTCACGGTTCGATAAATTCAGAAGCATTCGAGTAAAAACTGAAGCGAAACAATAGCTTACCAAAAAGTAGCTGTGAATTTGATCTCGAAGTATTTCATTGAACTGTATTATTATTATATTTTTTGCTGTATTTTATTATATTTTTTGCTGTATTTTTATTATATTTTTTTACGGTTGTTAAAATGCTTAGATTGCTGCTAAAGTCGATAGAAAATACGTCGAAGAAGTTTTCTATATTCAAAAAAGCTCATCGCAAATAAAGCAAAAATTGAGTTACAGAATACTGAAAACTGTATATAGTTCATCTTGTTTGTCTCTCTTTTTCTCGACTCCATTTCTGTTTCTCTCGTGTTTTCTGTTTTTTGAAAATAAAAGAAAAAAATTATGCAGCTTTTAGAAACTCGGATCCAGTATTTGTTCTCTATATTTTCGAGTAGGTTTTCGTTTTTATTGTACCCGTAAAACAAAGCTACTGTAAAGTTACATAGATTCGCTTCATGTTAGTTTTTAACTTTCCACTTCATTCTCATTCATGTCTCTAAAAAGAGAAAATATTTTCTATATATTTAACATGAGTTATTTTAAAAGCGGTCTAATTAAAAATACTGGTTAATTCGTCGCTTAACTTTGTAGAGCATATAACAACAAAATTAAACAATTTCTCTCGGATAAATTCATTCCTTCTTCCTCTAGTAAAAATGTATAAATAATTTTTCGACCATTTCAATTTTTATAGAAAAATATACTTAAAGTATGCTTATAGTTAAATGGAAATGGAATATTTCTTAATCTGAAAAGTATTGTTGAAACAGGGGTGAAAGTCGTATGGTGAACAACAAAAGAATTCACACATACAGATTCAATTACCTTAAAAATAAATAAAGACAATTTGAAAGAGTCTCCATTGAAGCATAAAAGTAAACACTAAGCTGCGATTATATGAGCATCGAGTTGGAAATTCGAAGAAGCAAAATCTGTTCAAGCGAGCCATTCCTACTTAAGTAAATTCTCAAATACTGAAGGAGTCCTTCTATAAGAAAGGAGAGAAAACCCGTCGATTTCTCGTTTGTATAAAAGCAACTCATGCTTTTCTTCATACTTCCGCTGGTTAAGATTACTTAGTAGGGAAGGTAAAGAAATTCGGGCACGACAAAAAAATTTCGCTAACGTTGTTTTCTCCTAGCAAGTAGTCTTTTGAACGAATGGAAATGGCAGCTTGTGCAGCTTGCATACTCAAGTGAAGAGAGCGAACAAAGACGGAAGAAAAAAAAACAGGCAGAACGAGGATAGAAAAGAAAGCATGGGCACTAAGAACTAAGTGTTTCCGACGATTTCAGATAAGATAGTTCACTGGAAATAAAGAATGAGCTGAGCAAACGCAGACATTATGGTCAGAGAAAACGCAAGCATTAATTGACTACGTCCACTTTTTAGAACTTTTAATGTTTCCTTTTCAAAATTTATTCTTGTATTAAAATGTATTATTTCTGTTCTTGAAAAGAATTGAGATACATATATATTAAAATGGTTTAATGAAAATCATAAAGTAAGCTGACGTGGGATCTTTTTACATATCCTAATCGTGATTTCGATTTATATGAGTGGAAGAAAAAATTGGAACCAAATCATCACATCTAAAATTAGCCAGCTCGACAAAACCGTTTGGAAATACTCTCATGAAGAGGATAATACGCGCCAATTTTCTCGTTAGAATCCGTAATCCAGCACCAGAGTTTCTTAATATCTTTTAATCTTTCCCTTCCATCTCCATCGTTAATAGTCACTCCTAATAGCGAGTTAAATTTTCCATTTGACCTGAAAAGAAGGGAATTGTCGACTAAAATTTTTTTCATTTTTGCTAACGGAACTAAAAAAAATTATTCTTTACTTAGAAATTGACAGCTGAGTTTAAAATATATCGTTTTTAAATAAACTGGATAAATTGAAATTTAAATTGAAGAAAATTTGAATAAAAGTCTATTTACAAAAAGCCAACAATAAGTACAAAGGCGTGTAAAAGTTTTAGCAGTTTCTTTGAAAACAGTTCCAACGTATTCTGAACTTTACTTGAATCACCTGAATCAAGTTTAGTACGAGATCAAGCAGTATCCAATTTTAAGTGCAAAGAGATGTTTCTTTTCTCTTTCTGAGATAAGTTTCCGAAGCGTCCATCGTAAAATAGAAAAACCGAGCAGCCACAGGCATTTTTTTCTCTCGTCGTGTTCCTCCTACTCTGCATACTTTTCACTTTTTTCTCATTTCTACAGGAATACCAAATTTCTCGACTGTCCCGTAATTAAATTGCACCCGTAAATGCAGTTTGCAGTTTTTACCATTTTATTCGCTTCCTACAAATTGTCTGGATGCCAACCTCCACATCCTAACAGAACCTAAACTAGATCACACCATATCTATAAATGCGGAAATTATAAATGAGGCAATTATATTTTTATAATTATATATATATATATAT
>UCOH01005045.1:0-13261 GCA_900474275.1 Synergus japonicus
AGGTGAACCAGTATAATTATTGTAGTCAGCATAACCACGCTCTGCTACCATGTTGAATGTTGAGGGTGGTTTTAATAAAGATGTTAAGGGATACACTTTAAATACTATGATAAACTTTATTAATATTAAATCTACATATTGAAGAGCAACACTACACGTCCTCTTACTTAAGAGACAGAAATCAAAGAGCGGTGTATGATCGACGTTCCGCTCGTGGACACCTCTTACACAGTGATTCTCAACTCATTCAATAATATCCAATCATATTCACTTTAAAGATAAATTTACTTACAATTCAACAATCATGTTCCGGAAGTTGATAGAGGTATAATATGAGAACATTATGCAGAAGTCATACATGCTAGAAAGTTTGTCATCGTCACTCTCGTTTGTAATAATACGTTTGTAGTATGTTAATCACTTTCTTCTACAGAGGAACTACTTTCTTAAGCTTTTATTTCTCAAAAAAGAAGTTTTTAATAGATTTTCCGCGAATCAGTGCTAAATTTATGAGCCTACAAACGTAGAATAAAAAATATCTTTTGCAAACACAAGCAGAATACTGAGGAGATTATTATTTAAATACTTAAAGGGACGAATACGTTAAATGTTCTCAATAGTTTAACACTAATGAACATAAATAATTATTTCAATTACGTATTCAATTCGTAAATATTATTATTATTGATTATTATGTAAGTTTAAATCTCAATGAAACTATGAGACAATTAGCCTATTTTATATGCTAGAGACCTGTCTATCTGAAAATCAAAAGTACCGACAGTGAAAGTGAACCAGACACGTGATTCATTTATTCATTCGCAAAATAAGCACGCACATTTGTATGTGTTTGCCTTTTTTATGTATTATACTATCTGTCGCATTTATCTTCTGTGCGTCTTCTCAGTTATTTTTACTTTCATTAGTGAAAAACGTGCACATGAATAACACTTACTCTCATTAACTGAATAATACACCATGACCCATTGATTCTGGAAATTTCACAATCATGGCCATTTTCTTTAAAATTTATGTTGCATTACGAGAACTTTATGATGTTTTGTCATTTGTGGTATTCCCGCTTAGAAGTTGTAAAATCTATCCAGTTGGACATTTACGTCTTTATATTAGAGTTTACAGTATCAATTCGTGTCATCTTTGAAGAAGAATATCCAGTTTTCACACATAATGAAAGAATTTCATATCAAGAATTTTTATATCAAGAATATTCATATCAAGAATTTTCCCTTGAAGATTTAAATCGAGTGTATAATTGAATATAAAAATTTATCCTGCGTGCAATCCATCATTTCAGAGTCAACGCGAATTCCGAAAATACAAATTTTGAATAAATATTCGATTATGTAAAATACCAGTAACAACATGTAACAATTAAGGTAATTTTGAAGTTAGATTTCTGATTGATGTTAGCATAAGCAAACGCATTAAGTCTTTTTTATATTTTTATCTTGTTTTCTGCTGCGACATTTAATTCATATTTCACGTGTGTTGAAAATGATGTCAAAACGATTTACTTGAAAAACAAGCAATTAGGAGGAAACATCAACCATGCAAAAGTCATCAAAATCTCTCATTGCCACGAGAATACTTAAATTAATGCAGTTGACGCAAATACTGCAACAAAATTCACGGAAATTTCATGCAAAATTCTGAATATTTATGCGTAGTTACATGTGAGTTATATTTTCTGCTCAAAATAATAGAAAAATTAAATTTATAATTCTTCTTCTGAAGAAAAACATGTCATATACATATATTAACCAGAATTTTCAGAACAGAAACCATTGTGATGAAAATAAGGAACAATATTTCTTAAACATAAAATTCTAAATTGAACTTCGTTGTTCAGAACAATGAGGCATAAAAATGTTAGTTTTTTTATATCGACAGACAACTTGATGCTATCTTTGACCCAAATTTACTAAAAATTACATCATAAATGATTCTGAGAATTAGAAACATGTACTTGTTCCCTTTTAAAATTTGTAATACTCAAAATGCCAGATCATTCTTTCTTTAACCTTGATTATAAATATGTATCGAAATTAAAAAAGGGGATTTTAGCAGAGCGGAAACCCATTATCTCCAAAAGATCGTAATTAAGATCTTCGACACCTTTTAATCAGATTTCGATCAAAATTAGTGAATACTTGGACTTGATAAAACGAAAAAAGAATATTATTATACTATTAGATTATTTTATTTATACGAGACTCTGTTATTGAATTTTTCTTTGTAAAAATGGTAGTTACCTTCTTGGTAGCTAATTTGACTCTTGGTCTTTCTAATTTGACTAATATGATCGATCTATTGGCTCTGAGACATATATAACACTTCTATGACGTGAATTCTTATCACGAAGTATGTCTAGATAATTATCGTGCAAATCTCGATATTTTCAACCCTCTTAGTGTTCAGTACGTTTACATTTCAATAGAATGTTAATCTCATTTACGATAACGAGCTGACGAATATATACGCAGAAGTTTGAACGTTTGAATGAATGAAATATATTTTCCTAATTCGATTTTATCCAGAAATATTGTTCCAACTAAAAATAACAATATTTGTCATATGCCTGGAAATTTCTACACGTTAATTCATAAATGCCTCATTTTTAATTATAAGGAAACAACTGATTAATGTCTGAAGTATTCGAAACCAAAATTATCGAGATTAGATTGTGTCAATATGTGTCAATATTGTAATCTTTATATAATGAATTAACAATATGTTTATAAAATATGTTTAGAGATGTATGACATGTTCATATTGTAAGAAATATATGACATCTTCATTTTAAAATCATTCACATTATATAGCATTCATAATCGACAAAGGTATGAAATGTTTGCCATGTTGAAATACGATTATGGCTCTTTGTTAAACAAACTCATCTGATAAGAATTTTCGTGGCAATTCTCTTTGCAAGGAAGATTAAAAGATAAATTGCGTCGTTGAATGTTATAAAACCCATAAAAAGTAATTAGCCTTTTCAACTCTCCCAAAACTTTAGCTTCGCTGATAAAAATGCCGATGTATATTTAAAATTGAAAGTATTTTCGTGAGTTTGAGAAATATACAGATTTTCTGATCACTATATTTAAATTAACAGTTCTGCGTTTTCTTTGCCTATTTGTCTATTTGTCTATTGCTTATTTGCTTATTAGCATTTATTATTATTAGCAACTTGCCTACGCATGAAAACGAGTTTACAATATGCTATAGACATTAGCTAGTATTAGTATTGGTATTAGTATTAGTATTAGTATTAGTATTAGTATTAGTATTAGATAGCATATGTGACAATTCTATAGTAAGTATTAACGATAAGGAAAATAGATTTAAAAAAAATATATATATATATATTTCAAGACTCAGTCAGAAGTTACTAAAAAAATATTTTTGAATGAAACATCAGATTAAGAGGATAATAAAATTCCATATTCTCAAAACTTGATGTCAAATTGAATTTTCAAAAATTTCTCAGAACATAATTGACAAAACTGTAAAGTTTAATAATTTAATGTGACCTTATTTTACTTTAGATCGTAAAAAAGTATAGTAAAAGTATAATAAGTACAAAAAAGTACAAAAAAGTATAATAAATAATCGCGATGAAAATACCGTAATTTATAATGGCTGAATACGATGTACAAATGTGATTGCATTGTGAAACCGATTAATTAGATCCACTCGACACGTGCTTCTTCGTATTATTCTTATGGTTCATGACACATTCGTCTAAGGACAAATTGCAAAAAAGAATCAGTATAATGAGAGTCATTTGGTCTAAGTGTCAATTACGATCGTGTTTGGAACATGATTACACGTAAACGATCTTTTCGAAGCGTGACCACCGGCTCACCGAGGTTAGTCTCCAGGTCTAATAGTTTTTAATCACTAAACCATAAAAAGAAGATATATATGTCAATTAACTTGGCACACATTGTTTCACTCTAACGTAAATTTCCAAGAAAGTTCATGTTTCTATCATTCTTTTAATATTTTCATCTTTAACAAATATTCTAATAGAAAACCTTTTGTAATTAAAAAGGTTTGCACTCAAATGATAATGCAACATTATCTGTCCGAAATTCTGAGAAATTCAATCGGGTAATTTAAAATTACGTAATTTTGCATTTATCTTGAATGCTAATCACTTTTCAAATAACTGCAGGTCTCGACATACAGTAACCAATAATGAAAGGGGTAATCAGCCTTATAGGTTGTATCCTGAAAAACCAGTTTTTGGTATCCACTTGGTCACGTCATGTCGAAGACGTCTTCAAGTTTCGGGGTTATTCTTAAAAATGAAAATGGTTTTAATATATGAACTTTTCATATGAATGATTTTCATTTAATTCATTTAATTTAATATGCAATATTGATTTGGAAATGTGTCTTACATTTATATCATGTAGACGATAATAATTGATAAGGACTTGATTTGTGCGACACTCGATTTCAAGTCTATTGAAAACAAGAGATCATTTTGAGTACATGTGTTGCGAATACAGCAATGAAAGGATGAAACCGATAAACAACTATCAATGCCATAATCTTTAGAGCAAAACAAATTTTATATAACTTCTGGATAAGATTTACACAGGTGTTGTCTGATACGATCTTTGAACAAATTTTAATAGCAAATATCTGACAACTCCAATTGTCTACGTAAGAATGAAAAAAATGTGCTCGTCTTAAATAGAAATTCTTGAATTTAAAAAAATTCAAGAATTTTGCCTTTTTAGAGACTTTTTTGTGGCAATTAATCTTTTTAACGCTTATAAAATTGTTTTGCTTATAAATGAGTAGAATAAAATCGTGACAATTTCCGTAAAATCTTTCAGTTGATTTATCATACTGGATTAACCTTGGGAATAGTTAATTACGGAGGAGAATAAATTAGCGAAGAAATGTTGAGAAACGAGTAATCAAATTGTTGGGTTGAAATATTGTGATAATGCAGTTTAGCATGGTAAGAAATCATCTTCCTTTCTTCGCAATACAAATCATTTGAAACAAAGAATCTTTGTTTTAAATTGCGATTTAGGAAATACAAAGTGCAAAAAGAGAAGTTAAAGTTAAACTTGGAATCGAGCCATGAAAACTTTTTGGAAAAGTAGTCATGATAAAGCAGATTGAAAAACAAAAAAGCGAGGTTACTGGACTGAAAAGTAGTAGTATCGTGGAAAAGTCAGACCAACTGGTGCCAAAAGCTTATAAATCAGACGTATATAGGATATAAAAAAATAACATTCAATGAACCTAAATGAAAATCATTATCAACATGAAAACTATGTTGAACAAATTTTTAAATTTTTAATGCAGAATTTTAAAAACTGCATTTTTTATTCTTACAAAAAAAGGATAAAAGACGTAATATTCAAATTAATTTAAGAAATTTAGAAAGTTAATATAAACGTATTTCGCTAGTGCCATCTCTTGTTTTAATTTCACACTATTCAGAGAGCTTCAAGCTCCCAAGATTCAACAGTCGAAAAAAGATTATTCGTCTTTATTATTATTTATAGTCTTTCTTCAATATTTACTTTAAACCAAATTCTGTAAAATACCCTGACATTAATCTCCACTCTTGCGTTTTAATTTTTTCAATTTTTAACTTCTTCTTTATCGAAGGTCAGAATCTAATAACCAGTGGTCCGGAAAAATCACTCAAGCTCGAAAATAGATCGTTAAACAATTACAATTAATCAAAAAATGATAACAGGACATTATTATCAAAAATGAATATCAAACTGATATCATCAAATTGATTTCAATTTTAAATTTTAAAATGCTTTTTACGTTCGCGAGCGAGTTTATTTTTCTGCTTTATCTTAAAACGTCTATTATTGTCAAAAGTTTGAATGATTAATGAAGTCTGGTGAAGTCAGCAAAGAGATCATTCAGAAATTTATGTATATGAAAATTGTTGAGTTCCTGCGCAGCGTGAGCACAATTTACTGGGTTACAGTGATTACGAATGGACATTGAAAGACAGGTATTGCGTATCCTCTTGGAGGAAACCAACCAGCAGTTGCATGGTTAGATAAGCATAGTGGCAATGTGTTCATTCAATAAGATAAAGTGACATCCCTTGTTCCAGATTTAACATCATTCAACCCTATGGTTCCCATTATACAAATAATCGATGTACGTCAAAGTTTATCGGATATGTCAACTAATACTAAAAGGTCACGTCTAAAAATAGGACGCATTACAGTTATAGATCCGTAAAAATATCTCCCGAATTAAAAGATTATCTAAGCTCCGCCAGTCATTGAAATTAACGATTTTGGTTTTGGTGAAAAAATCAAATAACTACCATTGACTTCAAGGATTTAGGATAATAATGACTGCAACAGTTATTTTATGTATATTTACAATAAATACGTTTCGTTTATAAATATTTTCCCCGTCTGATAAGCAAGGAGTAATATGTTTAAGTATATAACGTAATGAGTACATAATTGGGTATTTATCTGACTATTTAGCAAATAGAAAAAATATAGAAAAGTAGCTTGATATAAAATGCATATTCCAAGGTTTGAGTATGTAACTGATTTTCTGAATTAAAAACAAATACTATTTAAGGTAATTATGTAGCTAATTACTAATTTAATAGACCGTTACATGTCAATGCCTCAAGTGAAGCGGTGTAAATTTGTTACGAAAGAGGCTCAAGGTTCATGAAAATGAATACTGTAAACCGGAAGCATTTTGACGATCTTCTTTAGGAAATGTGCTGCTCAGGAACCGCCTATGAATTCTAATTCTTGTATAAATTTCATAAGAAAATAATCCTTTTTGGTATATTTCAGACTTAAGTCTCATTTCCGAATAAATTATAGATGATTCGAAGATTTTATTTGTGACTTTGGACATAAGATGCTAAAATGCCACAAGATGATAAAATGCCATAAGTGCCATAAGATGCTAAAATTGTGACATAAAACTGCGGCTAGTTTTTTTACAATGGGAAACAAATTACAACTAATTGACTAATTCTTGCGACTTATCTCGAAGGGGAAAGTTCAAGGCCACGGCTGCGGAAGCGCTTTAGTCAAGATTAACTATCCAATACTAGAAATTACTCTAAAATACAATTGTCGCCCTCACGTCAAAGGCCTCATGAGGAAATACTAATTCCACAATACGAAACAAGTCAAGGAAACTACAGATTATCCGTGGGAAGTTTCTGAACGCACTGCAGAGCATAACGACCTTGAACTTGGCAGTATAATAGCGGCAAACCGCAGAACAATATAGTAGTCCGATTATTTCAATATTGATATGAAAAAAGGTCCATGTCAGACATCAAATCAATTTTTTCAATGGACATCTCAGCTGGAACGCTTTACCTTGTTCTAGCATTTTGAACTGAACAAGGTCGCCCGAAAAGTCGGCTTCCTTGTTTGGAATTGGAACTAATCAAGGTCCAAAATGAATTTATTATCAATCAAGATTCTGCCTATTTCTCAATTCGTTCTGTCCACTTTTATGTTTGTTTGTATATTGAAAGATAAACGTAAAAATAGCTAAAACGTCAAATAGCTAAACAAAGAACATGTTTTTTTCGTTTAATGGATCTATGAAAATGTGTGGATTGAGCCAAAGTTCAAGAGAAAAGTTGCTTGATTGGTATGAGGTCAATTACAGTATAATTTTATGATTTGAGATGAGACGGATGTGAGAGCTCAGAGCATATTAGACAATAAAGAACAGGTAGTATTGTCATGATAAGTTTTACGAGTTTCCTACTGATCATAATTTAACATTAACGGAGGCATAACAGGAGTTAAGAGCCAGGTTATATGGGACATAAAATGAGCGGTTCAAAGAGTAACTTATATGATAGAAGACTTCCGTGTTGAGAAAAAGTTTGAAAGTCAATCAAATTCATTGAAATTTATGACTTGAGGATAACTCTGCAACACTGACTATTATGTTTCAATTATTTCTGGTGTATTGTAGATGAATGTGATTGGAGATGACTTGCATTTGAATTACACCTGGTATCTGTCTTTGAATGATTAGTAGTTCATTTCGATTCAAAATTGTCCAATTTTGTAGACTCTCAATTTCAAATTTCTAAAATTTTGATCGATTGGAAGATAATACAAATGAAATTAAATTAATTAAAGGCAACAAATGTCATGAAAAGAAGAACGAAAAATTGATACTATATCATCTTTATACTACTGATACTTGTGTTTTACAACAACGATTGGTGGAAGATAAGACAAACTCAGGCTTATGATGTTTTCCGTCGAAAAAGAAATGTTATCAAAGAAAATTGCGGGAAATGATATTGTAATAATAATAACAAATAATAAGAAAGACAGCATTGTATATATTTGTTAATAGAATAACAAACATGATAAAAATTAACGAAATAAACCGACCTAGTCACGCCACATTGCTTTGCAATGTTGTTAATTCAATTATGGAGATACAATTATCATAATCTACTTTCGTTTGGATACTACTAGCATATCGAGAATTCACATTCAGAATCAGTTAATTTGCATAGAAAAAATGAGTGTATGACGATTAAAAATGCATTAGCTGAATTTATTTAAATACTTTACTTTTACTTTTATAGTTAATAATGTTTTTCGGAATCATTTTCTAAGAGTTTTTTTTTTCTAATTAGATAAAGAGATAAAGGATCGACGCCAAAAGATAGATTGCAGACATAGATTGCAAATACAGATTGCAATGTCGCGTGATGGAAACGCGTATAGCTGAAAACCGTGAATAATTGAATTACTGACGAGATAAAATGTTACGACGTCCATTGAATAATTAACTGCATTGTTTTTCAAATTTTTTGATTTATAACCAACGCCTACACTTCCGCTGGATGATCTCATTTTTTTGTGAATGGAAAAATACATTCTGGGAAGACTGAAAAACTTCCTGACTGTGGGAACCCAAAAATTCCTATAAAAACTGACTTATTTGGACGAAAATCTGGAGTTTAAAATTCCTGCGTTGAAGACATAGTGTGATGGTGTTAGAAGATAATAAAACCCCTCTATCTTAAGGATCAGTCAAAGTCCATCCGTGAATAATGCGAACTCATTTACGTCACGCAATTATTTTAAAAGCACCGGCGAACCATCATAAAAAAATGACAGAAGATTTTTCAAGAAGGCGCTGGTCCAAAGTCTAAACCTCCTCTATTAGAATCAATTTGTAAGGCTGACAATTAATACACCGAGAAAAAATGCGTCTCTAATTCTCTGAGAGTGAATTATATTCTTTGTGTAAATACAATGGAACTGAACTAAGAAGAATTAAACAATTTTAAATTGGAAGTCTTTAAATAATATGGAATAACTCTAAATTGACAGGTTTTTAGATTAAAAACTTAATTTTGATAGCATTGAGATTGATCAGCTTTATGCCTCAAAATCACTGTACTTCCCAAGAAGTCATACAACAAAATTGTAAATAATTTGTTTACGAAATAAGATTATGAAGCACGTGTTCTATCAGTTTAGAATATATCTGTTTAAATGGTTCCAGACTCTCAGCTGCATATGCAGACGTCGAAGATTAAAACGAATCATTAAAAACACCTTCAGATAAATCCGTAAAAATTACCATGACCAATGCAAAACACTTGGCGTATCATCTGGGGTGACATAACTGGAAAACAACGCACTGAGATGTTTTTAAAGAAGATTAGGACTAAAAGATTTTCCACTTCAGATGACTCTCCCAAGCATAGAAATGATTAATGAGAAATTCTTCTTGTTCAAGCTTATTAAACTGTCATCGCTCGGGAAGAAAAAAAATCTTGTGCTTGTCAAGAAGTCAGAAGCTTTCCTCGGAAAAACCTAGTCATTGTTTCAAATTGAACTATTGCGTGAGCAGAAATTTCATTTGAAGCATTATTATTTGAGAATTTAATATTTTCTACATTCAAAAAAAATTGTTTAACAATCTTTAACGTCTCTGGTCGTTTAGAGGTCACTCAAATATTTAAATATCAATTTTGAGAAGCAAATGCCCAAATACCTAGGTGGATTTGCATAAGCTCTATACTTTTGCGCATAAAGTTTGTTTACCAACTCTTAAATCCAACTTAACTCATGTGGATGACTTAAAGTCTGCTAAACAACAAGCATGTAAATTTTTTAGGCAGCTAACATATATTTCTACTTCATATTTCTCTACTCGATATTTGTAGGCGCTCAATATGAGAATCTCGTGTAATTCTTATCAACTCGTGTAATTAAAGTATGTTTTTCAATATTTTAAATATTTAATACCTAATTATATAACCTAGTTTTTTTTTATTGAATGGCATGTTAAAATTGTATGTTTTAAACGTCAATCCAACGAAAATAAGTGGCAATTGAAAAAAAGGAAATAGTATGATAAATTTTTAACCATGTCCGTTCATGGAATGTTAAAACGTATAATTTTCCTACTTAGTCCATTCCCAGTTCGAAATTCAGATTACGAAAGATGTGCTCTTGTAAATTAAGGTCTATAAGAAAATTTAAACCAGTAGAATGCAGTTTTCCGCTTAAAGTCGTTAATATATTGAACCGAAAATCGAGTTAAATTAGAAATTTGTAAGAATCGAAAAAATTCGTATTATAAAAATTAGATTTTGCTAATTTGATTCCCAGGGGCTTTAGCCTATGAGAAGTCAAGGTTTCAAGTGACGATTTAGATACAAATTAAAATTGTTAGCAGATTTCTGTTAAGTGTGAATTTTTTTTCTAAACATTTCGATCTTGATGATTTACATTTGCGAAGTGCTTAGATATTGTGTCAATATCTATTGCCAGTCCCAAAGAATTATTTATGAAAACAACGTATTAGTTGTAAAATGGTCAAGTAAACTAAAACGCAGAGCGAAAATAGACGAAAAATTTTGTTCGAGAAGTATTTCTAAAATTGAAATTAAGTATAATTCTCCATTGGAATTTAACCTTGCAGAGTTTCTATAGTTTCCCGGTTTTCAAAGCACTTCCTCAATTTACTAAAATCTCGAAAGTGCGTGAGTGACATAAATATAAAATTATTTTAATTATATAGTAATTCTTAATAGAAAGTTATTTTTTCCATTAGTCATAATGGATATATAATAAATATAAAAATGAGGTACTTCCATACAAATTACACGGAATGAATTAATATCAGAAAATAATACTTCAATCTAATCTAGAGGAAAGCCCGCATAGTTTAATGGAATGTACGGTGGTAATTCCTGCACAATTCTTTTTCAAATAAACAAAATTCACTTGTATGTGAATTTCTTTTTATAATAAGATTTTTGAATTATAATTATTAAGCAAAGTAGAAACTTAATTACAAAAGAAATTCTTATAGCGCAAAAATAATAATAAACATTATCAAAGTCCCAAGAATGTTTATGGAATTTACAAAGAATGCATCGAACGATGGCTTTTATGGAAATTACTTGATTTCTTAATGGAAATTCCGTGCATAACAAATAAATGTTGTAGAGAAAGTCTAACTGTCTCAGCGGAATTATTTATTCAATTTAAAAAGAAGTTTGATAAATATTCTTTGTTATAAAACCAAAACAATCTTGAATTTGTTTTCTTGTTTGTCTGTAAACAAAACAAAAATCCCAGTTTTTTCACATCCGAAAAGACCGAAGATAATAAATTATTGAAGATAAAACATCCCACTAGTTTGTATTCCAAGAATTTGGAAAATTTCCGAACCAATCAATCATGTAATTCAAATAATAGAACTAAATTTTACTAGTAAATATCATTAGTAAAACAAATAAATGATGAAAAATTAATTCTTTCGTTTTTGAATTAGATATTCAATTAGAAATAAAATATGCATTTATGACTATCAAAATGAGCGTTCTCCCCTCAATATACATAAACAAATGAATAAGACTCACCCTCGACATTGTCGAGACCCTCGACTTCATATCGATCCTTAGGATCCATTTCCGCAATTTCCGTGACACTCACAACTATCTTGGCGGTCATTTTAACCTTGGCACTGACAACTTGGATCTCCAATCAAAGCCCGAGTTTTCACTACTCGGAAGAAGCTCCTGAATCGCATTGAACCTCAAGAATTCTCTTCGAAATTCTCACGAGTATGAAACTCTGCAACTTGGCGAATCTAACTCGATCCAGTTTACGTAATCACTGTTTATCACAGCCAATCACTCGACACATAAAACGCCGACTTCGAAGCACTACACGACTTTGAAAGACACTCAAAGAATTCACTTTGCACTTAGTGATGCTTCTTCACTCCTTTCTCTAAAGTTAAAACTTCCCTACAGTTAAAACTTCTCCAAACTTAAAAGTTCTCCACAGTTTCTCTAAAGCATCCAGTACAATTAATTGCTCACAAGATCCAAAGGATCCTACACCAAGGACAAGATTTCTCGAAATAAGCTCTTTGAGTTTCCTCTGTTCTTTCTGAACTAATAGGATTCCTGATGAGGCTTCAACTCTAAGCAGTAAATCCTACCTGATTACAGAAAGAGGATGAATCTGATATCGTACATACCACAAACAACTCACAGAGCTAAATCAAATAATCTTTATTGAAAAATATAATTTCAGGGTCGCAGGTGCTCATCGAACGTCTATCAACCAGAGAGATAATGATCGCGATGTGTTCGGAGGTCGACAGACGCGTGCAACTCTTTCGAATGTCATGTTTGTACACAGCGGATGATAATGCGCCTCTCGGATTGGTTTATGTAGCCATAGGCGAAAATCCCAGCGAGTGGGGTATCAGGTGAGGCAAAGAGAAAGGGAACTTGATTGGAGGTGGATGCTTAGGGATGGAGAAGCCACAGAGGCGGCAGCTTTACTACTTCCGATACAACTTGCTACTCTTTTCTGTATCAGTGGCTTTCCAGCTTCCTTCGCGAATTTTATTCGCTTTCAGACTCTTCTCGAAGATCTTAAGGGTTCTTGAAACCTCGAGCTGGAATTTCGGATTTTTATGTGACGCAATCGAGTTTATCTCAAAAAGGAAGAACCAAAGAAGGAGGAATCAAACTTGCACTCTGGACCCTAAGTCTCACTTCCCTTAGGCGATAGGTGCATAGTACGCTCTTTTTTTTTGAGATGATGATTCACAGTGTTTGCTTATATTAATTTGTCTGATCCGCTGATGTGATGACAAGATCAAAGATTAGTCAAGGCAAAGATCGATGTTTGGAAAAGGGTTTTTGAATTGTCACTGTTCTCCATGATCA
>UCOH01005046.1:0-19341 GCA_900474275.1 Synergus japonicus
TATATATATATATATATATATATATCTTTATCTTCTTTATATATATATATATATAAAGAAGATCCAAGGAAGACAATTCTCGCGCGCGATCCTCATATTTTATTTCCTGAATCAGGGTCCGGAAATATCCGAAACAGTTTAAATTCTCTGAAACAAATTCGACATTTCCGGTCGATAGGTCGATGGCGGAATCAGACGACGTGCTTTTATCATTCTGGTTGCATTGGAGGGTTGTGACGTTCCCTTTATCTGAGATCGAAATCACAACTCGTCTAAAGTGAAGTATCGGAACGCCAGTGATGTATCTCTTTCGATCAAACGACGTACGTATGTGCAACGACATCTGGCTGATTTTGATACAGAAGATGCTTACTCTGTGTTTCAATCTCAATGCACACATTGAACGATGCAACGTCTGCAGAGCAAACTTCGCAGGAGACCTAGAGTAAGGCAACATAGATGTTACCTTACACACCAGGCTGCGATCGTCAAGGTAAGATCAAACGGTGAATTTCCTCGAGGAATTCCTTCGGTTAGAGCGAAAGTACACAAACAGCACATTTTAGCTCCATCTATTCCAACAAATACAGACAGAAGTTGGTGTGTATCTGTATTAAGTAAAGGTATATGATGCACACTGCAAAATTGCACGGTTGTATAAGAGTTACAGACACCTGAGTTAAAACCACCACTCTCTGAGATAGAAGTGCATGTTCTTCAGTTCTTTTCCACGTCACTGCACTTGTCTTTCTTTTACGAGAGCTGAGCATTTTTGCTGAACCGAGCACGTACGTTTATTGTGTTTCTGTCGGATATGTGCATAGGAAATCAACCATGAGAGAATTTTCCACAAAGGCTTAAAATCTTCCCTTTTAGAAGTCTAATCGAAAATATGCCAAAGGCCTGGCAGCGCATGATGGACCAAAATTAATATAAAATCAGCTAGCATCTAAGGATAACAATTTTCTTTGCTATAAAATAAACATAGCTAAAGAAAAGGACATTCTCACAGTAAATCCCGGTCCTTTAAATCTGAAGAATTTTACTACCATTTAAAGTATACGGAGCGGCTGAAATTGAATTTGAGTCTTTTTATCCATTTTACTGCTATTTTATAACAGGGCAGAAAATCATATAAATATGCTTTACGAGAGACAGGGGTTATTCGGAGGTAATTTCTTCCCGCAATTCATTCCTTTCGACAAAATTTTATTGGATCACTCGAGTGATCGATCTCCTGGTAGTCGCTGCATTTAATTTTCATTTGAGAGAATGTATTTTATACTAAAAAGAGAACTGTTCGACACTGACTTACGACCTCGTAATCTTGTGAGTTGCGTTGCAGCTCTTCTGGACAAGAAGCTGTAACTCTACACATCTTCTTAGAACCGCAGTCGGCAATACATACATTATTCGTGAAATTTATTGGAATATTTTTAACATCTGCACTATTCTTTCCTGATTTTTACAAACTTTCAAAGACTTTCAGAGCAACAGGGAATTTTTTTCAGAACTTTAAAGTTCCGAACACTAAAGAACCTTCGGAATTTATTAACAATGATTAATTTTAAAAGCTGAAATTCTAATATTTAAGTACTTATTATTCCCTCACCGAAAATTTAGTGTCATTTGTCGACTTTAAATTTATTTTCCCATATTTCATTTTGAATTACATTTCCCAGATGCATTGCCGATGTATAAAAATCAGAAAATGTCAGAAATGTTGACTCAGATCGTTAAAATAAAGGTAACATTGTTTAATCCTTTTTTCCGACAGTATCAGTTTAATTTCGTCCCCTGTGGGTTTTTATACCATATTCCCTATTTCTACGAGGCCAGTCGAACGGAACGACTCGTGTCGGGGGAAATTGGTACAGTTTACCCGAGCGGAAATCCATAGCTGCGCCTACGAGGCACGTTAAAAAAAAGAACGAGTCATCAGTTTTTTCTTGAATCTCGGGAAGGTGCTTCTCGAAATCAAGAAAAGCGTGACAGAAGCTTGAAAATTGATATTGACACGGCTCCGGGATGTGGGGACGGATGTGGGGAAGAACCTTGGTCAGTTCCAGGGTTTGTGAAGCTCGAGCTCTTTTGATGATAAACTTTGCATTACAGTTCAACGGCTCACAATCAGCGCAGATTTAGGTTTATTGTTTACTATTTCCGTTGACTGGCTTGCCAAATTTAGTGAGCTTTTTTTATTGTCTCTTGGACGAGTTTACGTGGCAGAGATTCGATTCCGGCAATTCGTCTTGAGAATGTGAATTTTCTCGGATTGCAATCTTTAAAAAAAACTGGAGCGTAAATAGTGGTGATGATTTCTCCTAAATCCTTTTAGGAAACTTCTTTTCGGTTTCCGAGTCTTATCAAAACTATAGGTTTTTCCAATTCCACGAACAACACTACATTATTTCAGTATTTAATAATAAATTCAATAGTAAGTTAAATTGAACATTAAATGAGCTGTTGATTGAAATGCGCCGGAACTACGTCATCGAATTATGTGAGTTACTGCCAGAGGCTGATTAAAATTGATTGACACCTGACGTAAGCACATATGTACGCTTTGCGTGTGCCACAGAATTTCACTATGTATATGCCGTGCAGGAATTTGACGAGAGAATCTCCAATTTTACCCGAAGAAATTCTCTTGAATGCGGATGTCAATTTTAAATATAGGAATTGGAATTTCGATCATGAAAAACACGCGCAAACATTAACGATTACCAGAATGAAAATAGTAGTCTTTTAACTTTTTTCATTTTTTTTTAAATTTCCATTCAAACATTGCAGAGTGATTAATCAAGAGATTCTTTTGAATCCCTTTCACAAACCTTAGCGATAGATTGGGTTAAAGTTTCATAAGTTTAGTTTGACGATTTTTTTCACATTTATATTGGAATAAAAATATCAAAGAAAAAAGTTTCCAAAGTTCCCACAAGTAAAATTTTTTATTTATTTACTAGCAAAAAGGATTTTCAAAAGAATTGAAAAGAGTAATCAAAAGGTTTGTTTATAGAGATTTATCAAAATTTCAAGTAATTTTAAAGGATTTTAAGGTATTTCCTTCACATTAAAATCAATTTCTTGAAATTTCTTAAATTCAATCCCACCACTGACATCATTTTATAATGAAAGCTCTCATTTATTAAAATTGATAAACTGTAACGTAACAGTTGGACTATAAGATTGGATATAAGATAAGTTAATGATCGCGTGTTTGTTTGTATTGGTTTTCTCATTCGTTTTATCATGAAGAACGCGCCTTATAATAAAGGATTATAAATCTCACACTTTTTGCTTATAGTTTGTGCACATTGCACACGTTCTTTATCATAATGTCATTGTCAGGTTGCTTTTGCATTTTACGTGGCAATAACGAAAGTTTAGTAATTGAAATTCCGCATTATATAATGAGAGAAGTACAATGAAATAGTGTAGTAAATATAATAACTAACAAGTTTACGGTATATAATGATATAGTATTGGAAGCAAAATAAAGCAAAACTCAGAAAAACTAGGCTCGACGGGGTAGAAATGTAGATCGTTTCCGATGTGTAGGGACATCAGGTGCACGTGCGATTACACATATTGCGAAGCAGAGTAACGGTTGCCAGAAATGGCATGCGAGAAAAGCATCGCTTATATGGAAAGGACGTCGCGACGAAGATTCGTATAACACCTACTTACGTGAGTCGGGTCTAAAGCAATTTCCTCCCGTCTTTTTACATTTAGACTCTTCCCTAACGCAAAAATGAAAAATAAACTTTGACAGAATTTTAATCAAATCTTCCCACTTTTGAAGAAATTTCATATCTTATAAGACGGTGCTATTTTTATATAAAAGACGAGACTAAGCGCGCGCTTGAATACACATGATCCATTTTTAGACACTGAAATGGCAATTCAAATCTGCATGCATATGTTCTTTTTAGAAAATGATGATTGCAGAATTAGTTTAAATGGTAAGGACGTCAAATTGAAATATAGAACCCCTGGAAACGTGAATAAATATAGAAGCTTGCGAGACGGTATAATCGGAATGCCAATAATTTCCGCAGTGATGCGAATGGGAATTCACAAAAGGCAAACCGTTGAAAGAATCATGAAGCCCATCCAAATAACGACACATAATACACCTGTGGCTACCTGCCTGATGCATCTATATCTATATTCTCCTATCGACTTCGACGAATTGAAATCGTTATCGCTTATTCCACCAGTCTCTGTGGAACGAAAGCGACAACTGACCAAACTCTAATTTCGCAATGAATCCTTCAATCTTTTGACATTTTAAATGAATTTTCCATATGTATTTTTAAAATGTTTCACACCAAATGACAAATGAAAATTGTTTGCCATGAGGAGAGAGAATTTCAGTGGACGAGAGGATTGCAATTAAGGTTTCAAAATTTTGAAGGGAACTTAAAAGTTAGTATTACGCTTCGTGCATTATTTCTATTTGATCGAAAAGGTACTAAATCAAAGAAGTGAAAATCAAAAGTTATAGCTGAAATTTCACGGCGTTAAACTGATAAAACAATGCCTTTTCGATTCCTGGTAAATTTTCACGGATCTAGCTTGCTTTTATGGATCGCAGAATACAATTGGTATAGCATAAAAGAAATGTTCAAAAGAGAACAAAGCCAGAAAACATCTGTACAAACACTTTCTGTAAAGCAATGTACCTGTGCAATGTGTATAGATAAATTCCGTGAATGAGAATCATGTGATTGTAAATCTAGACGCATTCGTAATCTGTACCACGTATTCAAAACAAAAATAGACAATATGTCAGTGACAATACGTTTTGGTTCAAGTCTTTATTTCTCTCCGCAATGTTTTAACAATTTTTCTGGCTTTGCATTACCTAAAAATATTTTCTACTTACAACAGATGCATCAAAGTTAGATATTTTCGACATGGTTTGCAGCTCACCTGTGAACAAAAAAAGTTTCGATATACGTTACAATATTTTCCAAGATTTGAATACAGTACGATTAAATTATACAACTTTATAGTGCTGCAACCTAAATCGAAAGACCGATGTAAGGAAAACAATTACCGCGAATTTGATGTGTCACTAACAATTCCTGGTTTTGTTCCTTAATGAAATTTACGCCAAATGCAGTACGTCGTAGTTTCAGCTCGATAGATTGTTGCAGGATTGCAAAGAAGTAAGACCGAGTTGCGAAGCAATTTTCGTTCTTAAGCAGAACCGATATCTCGGTTGTAAGAATACCCAACTAAAGTCGGAGGAAGTTGAAGAGAGAAAGAATTTCTAGATTCGTTTTACTTTTGGGTGAAATACACCGACGCGTACGAATTACAGAGCCAAGGAACAAAACTTGGATTTAGTATACCTCCTTCACTCCCTGAAACTTTTATTCCGCCAGACACCTGGCGCGAACAGTCTACCAAGTCCGAAGATAAGGTTGATGACTCAGACATCCGGTCCAGACCAAATTATACTTTATTAAAAATTGAAAGACTTTCCGACTAAGCAGTTTATCAACCGCAGATGACATTGTATCACATCAGCTTACTAATACAATTCCTATATATTAATTTTTTAAGCTAAAATTTGATGGACACTTTTTCCCAGGATTGCGGGGTGAAAACCCTGATTACTCAAGAACCTTTTCTTAACAACAAGCTGTTGTGTAAGTATAAGTATATAAGTTCGATAAGGACGCAAGAACCCGTAAGAAATGGTTTTGATTCAATTTATTTCCAGTAAGGAACGCATCAGTTGGAAAAGCAGTATCGGAAAACAAGTGTCAATTTCATTTTCTTTTTTTCTCCTCTTCCTAAATTGCGTCATTCTTACCAGAAGGTGAATCAATACCTATCGTTTCGAGAGGTAACATGGTTGACCCATTTTAAGGTGCGAAAATTCGCCTGCATAGTCTTCTCCGGTGACACAAAGGATTCCCTAAAGGGTGGTAGAAATGGCAGACTCGCGGCTTCTTTACAGAGAATTCATGGACCGGGGTAAAGTGGGACAAAGGGGGACTACTGTTTGCAGTTCGAACCTCCGAGAAGCACGCAATCTACATCTTAAGCAGTCCACCCGTGCTTTTTGTTCCATACTCTTTCGACCCCGCCCGGAATTAAATGTTGAATTGTTCAACGAAGAGAAAATTGAGACTTTGGCCCCTCTGCATATACCATAACCTGAGTCAACAAATGACTGCTTTTATTCCCCATTATTATCCATTATTCCCTATTATATACCCCAAATGGCCTGCTAAAAAAAAAGAAAACATAGTACACTGTAAAATATGTAAAATTTTGCAAAGAGAAGCTTTTCAAAAACTTGTTTCATACGCTTTTTACAATGTCTCGTCGACAAAGAATATTTTATAGTAAAAGAGAAAGAAATTTTCTTCTTTTTCCTTTCTTTGAAAAGAGGAGAGTGTCTTTTGTGATAATGAATGAGCAACGCGAAGCAGACCTACTTGCAGTTGACTCGAGTTGACCCGAATAAAAAAAAATTAAACTTACTAAACCGTCTTTCTAAGCTGCAATTTTTTGTACCTTTTTCCGGGATTTTTGTGACATCCACACTGCATAAAAATATGATTTACATCAGACTTAATTAGATTAATCGTTTGAATAGCAGATAGATTCGATAATTGGGATTGAGCAGCTCTTTATACAAGGTAAATGAGTCTTTTCAATGCATTTGACTCATGAACGTAGTGGAATGGTTGAATTCCAATCGGGAATTGGTGCAGCGTTTCCAAGTTTCAATGTAAACACAGTCGTATTTCGACGTAGAATCCTGTTCATTCAAGCAATGCTTTCCAGAACGACTGATTTCTAATTGAAGTTGAAGCCTGCGTAACAGCTCTTAAATGTACGTATAAGCAATTACAATTTCGTCACAGAAACCCAAGATTATTGATTGCCCAGCAATTACAAGACGTGATGAAAATAATTCAAACAGTACACAACATATATCGTAGAATTACTGGATCTACCCAACTTAATTAGGGGAAACAATTTTTGAAATGATCTCCTATTCAACTCCAAACAGCTTATTATAATTGATGCTTCATATTTTATAATCTCTCCCACTGTTCACTTAAATAATAACTCGAAAATCAAATCACCGCACAAAGAAAATGTTTAGTTGCTCGACAATGTAGTTGTCATTTGTTTGCAACGTTTTGATACCGTGAAAATAATAATGCATAATAGTATAATTTATGAAACAGGGATTCGGTCACACCTCTGTATAATTTAATATTTTCTGAAAGTGCCTCTGCTTTTTTGCAGTCTGATATCACATTTTAGCCTACGAACAGTTAATTAATTAATCAATCCTAATATCTTCGAGTCCACAATTTTTTTTTTGTAAATAAGAAATAAACCATAGTTTGAATTCTTCTCTGTGCCAAAACTGCAAGTCTCGGGTGAATTAGTGCACCCAGGAGAAATGGACAGTGCGAGATTCACTTCCCCGTCGTTAAACTGGTTTAGCGTAACTCAACACTCTCGTATGTGGTTTCCTATATAAATTACTCTCTAATGCAAGCTAGGAAAAAGATTCCTTGAATTTCCTACATATCCTGTATATCATGGGTTTCTAGAGAGTAAATACTATCGTTCTTTGAAACATAGACTGAATACAAATACGGCATTCAGTTTGAAAAAACAAAGTAGCTGAGTAAAATATGATGCTACCATTATTTCACACGCTGTAGGGATCTCGATTTGGAAGACTTACGAGGTTTTTGATTGCCCATCAAAGCCTGATCGTTAGTATCCGCTGACGAATATGGAAAGTGAAGTGCAACGGATGTTAGGTTTCCGTTCCTCGATTTAATTGTTCTCACATTCGAAGAAGAACAGCGTGTTCAGTTTACGCGAAAACGTCTATAAAGTTAAATACGTGTATATAGTTAAATGTACAATTGTGCATCCAGTTTATTGTCTAGTCTTCGTTCGAGAAACATAGCTTGTCGTCTCAATCAGGAACCTATTTCAGCAGAAAGTGCTTCTTTCATTTGAAAAGAAGAAGAAGAGAAAGAAGAAGAAGAAGCCATCGCATTTGGAAGGTACAGAAAACAGTAATTACGACATACGAGCGGCAGTTACACGACGAAGCAAATGGACTGAGCGTGAAGTCCGTAAAAGTTCCACATAGAAGTTGTTAATACTGGACAGCAGGTGGCGAATAGGAGGGTCCGCTACTTCCACTATATGCCAGGAACAGCTAACCGTCGTGAGAAGCTAAACGGGGAAATGTGTCGGCAGTGCCGTGCAATATCGTAGTTTATTATACCAAACAATAACCGCTTGCGGGCAAGCATAGCTTTATGGACTGGATGCAGGGAAATTTGATTTACTTAGCAGTCTATCGAGCCAAATTATTCGCGATTAAGGTCCCCCAACGACATGCCATGACTGTCACCAAATTGCATATAATTAATGTTACAGTGCGGTTATTGAAAATCAATATTTCGATATTGCCATGTTTACTTTCTGAGCCATCATGCTCGAAGATAAAAAATGAAGATTAATTGGCTTTCTAATGAATTGAAATGTGTATTGTAATACTCGACAGTAAATCACGCTATTTATAATTTATTATATAATCGAAATAGTTTCTAAGCTCATTGAATTAAATTGGAAACAGGTCATTAACAGAATCAACAGTTAAAGAAGTTGAAGTAGGTATAAGAAATTCTGTTTGTTCATTATATGCAGGGTACAATTGACATCAATTTTCCCTCAAATTCTCTCTTTATGCAACATTAATGTTGCTTCTCTACAAATTTCAATGGTATCCCGATTCGTTACTTCCGTATAATTTGCTCCTACTTCAACAGTATCGACCTCTTTAACATCCTCCCTTCTTTGCACTCCGTGACCTTTCTCTTCCATCTCTTCTTTTTCTCCAATAGGAGTGGTTCTGAGGTAGTAACAGTAGCACTATCAGTACTAACATAAATATCAACACTCGTATAGTATTATAAGAGAAAACAGTAGTAAAACCGATGACTTGTAATATTACGAGTCATCATCATAATAATACACTGACGATGAAAAAGGAATAATATTGATCAAGGAAATATGGACTTGACACATCAAGAGGCAGGCTCCCTATCTCCAAGAGATAGCATCATTTTTATCCGACATTTTACATGAATAAACTTTAAAAAAAGGTGGTATCAAATAAATTAAATGGGCGTACAATGTCTAATCTGAGTGGTTTGATTTAGTACAGAAGTTATTATATCTCGAATTTAGGACACAATATATCATCGGTAATATTGATTCAAAAGTATTTTGTTCTCAGTATGATATTAATAGTGGTTTTAATCCATTTAGTCCACCAAATTTTTTTCCCTCAAAGTTTACGAAGCATTCACTCAATTTCACCCTAAATATTTCTGCCTATTTAAATCCACACCATTACCCATCCTCCCTCACCAATCGCAAAAATACTGTTGCAAAAAACTCGTTAAAAAGGATGCGGCAAGTCCATCAATACAAATGAAAGGATTTTCGCATAAATGAATGGAAGGCTTTTTTAATCATAAACACTGTGAAGGTAATGAAATTCAATTTTTTCAAGAGACATTTTCATTAGAACTGCAAACGAAATATTTCAAAAAAATTCAAATTGTTTTAAATTGTGCTAAATTTTTGCTAAATTTTTCACAGAGAATGTGAAAGAATCTCTGTACGAAATAATACAAAATAATATTACAATTATCGAAAAAAAGGTTTAAAGTAATATTCATCCTTAAATGAAAATTGTCTTACAAGATAAGATCTGGTTTTCGCAAAAATAATTTAATTCTACTTTCCTCATAACTTCACAAACTTTCTCGCTTTTAAATGAATTTTCCATTTATCGTGCTCTTCATACCTTCCGCAATTCATATTCTTGTACTTTATCCGAAATAATAGAATTTCACGATCATATTTCCACCTTGAGTGAAATTCATACACATATCCATTCTTAGATGCCATTTCTCTATAGAATATAACAAGTGACACCTATAATACAAAGCGAATACTTTGAAGCCATGCTTAACAAGCGTCAGGAAATTAATTTTGTCTCTGTGTTCAATGTCAACTATAGAAACAAAAGATTTCCTTCTCTATTTCAAAATACAAAATATTAATAATTATTGTTTTTTCCTTTGGTCTAATTTGTTAGTCCTTTGACATCCAGAATTGCCAGGGAACTTTCGTAAGTATATCTTATATAAAGAGAATTAAGTTATTTATCAAATAATATTCTTATTGTAACGAAAATATAATTTAAGTCATTTTGACTCTCTTAAAATACATATTACAATGGGCACATATTATATGTTATAAGTGGCATTAAGTTTTGTTAAACCAAACAAATTTCGTTCATCCAATAAAACAATATTTTGTTGCAAAAATATTGATTTTAGTGCCTCGTCAGATGAACTATCTGATATAACAAACACAAAGAACGTTTTTTTTCAAAGTATTCCCAGGTTTCGTCGCGATAGACTTTCCTGATTTAAATATTTCACAGCCGATGAATTTGATTAATTAATCGATCCAACAGTGTTTCCCCTCACAGTGAAAATCCTATTACAGATTTAAGTGCTCGATAAAACCTTAAACGCAAACGATAGTGGACAATTATTCCATCTCAATAGGATCAAGTGAGTGAATAAAACTCGTGAAAAGAGCGTAAAATCATGAAGATAACGAGATTTGATAAGCATCGTCTAATCTCAGTAAATCGCAGCAAGGAAGGTGGATTGAATGGTAAAATTGTATGTACGCACATATAGTTATAGTGAGTTTTCTGGGTTCGAAGGCCTTTGAATTGCTGGAGACTCGTGGACGACCTATAAGAGCTCGCGCCAGTGCACGTCAGCCAAAGGGAAAAACGAAGAAAAACATTGAAAAAGGAAGAAAAACATGAAAAAGGGGTGACGAGGTGAGGAGAATGAGAGAAGAGAACAAGAAAACTGGAATATTCATGGCGATCCAAGCAAATCGTTGGCTGGTGTGAGCCTGGCTGCGCATTCCAGATACGAAGTAGGAACCAAGTGGGGGTTTGAGCCACGCTTACGATGATAAAACGAGAAGAAAAAAGGAACGCGGAACGAGCGAACCCAGAAGAGAGAGGAGAACGTCTGAGAGAGAGAAGGAGGGACATATCTCCAATCAAGGAGGCTTTATGGGTTCTTTTTGGCCTACTGGACACTGTGGGAAAGATACGAATACGGTCGACCTGGTATCTCTGCTCGTAGCAGTCACCACAATGACCGTGACAGGTTTGGCGAGTGTAATTACTGATTAAGAACGAATTCAGTTCCCTACCGGGGGAGTCTCCACGTTCATGGCAAATGTCGATCCAATGCACATCGATTTTTACAGCCATGATGAAATATCTTCACGTCTTAAGAAAGTTTTTTGGCAATAGATGTAACATAAATCCTATCTGGCATTTTAAATTTTAATTGGAACTTTAAATGCTTCGCGAAACATCGGAATAAAATCGTTGTGAGAGAGGTATGGTTTCTCAAATTGCGAAAAACATATTCGAAGGGAAAGTGATAATTATGTACTTTATGAGTCAGCTAAGATTAAGTCAGAGGAAGTTTTTTACGATTGTTTTTTTTTTTAATATTACAAAGTCATAATCCATTCTTGGCTCACAATAGGAGGCGAGGTGAATAAAAAAGAGTTTAAGCAGATACGGTAGACAAACACTACCTTTTTTCCCACGTTCAAAAAGTCCTCGTCCGTTCCTAATCGACGAAATCTAAGGAAACAGTGCGTGACGAGCTATCGTGTTCTCCAAGTATCTAATTCTAGACCTACACCATACTATAAATACTGACAGAAGCAATCAATTACGTAAGAGAATAACAAGAAGAAAGGTGTCAGGATCGCGCAAATTCATGGTGAAGATATGTGAATCAAGAGGGTATCAAGTTTAATTAATTTTGTGTAATTTTCTGCAATATTTTTACTTCAAAATACACATAGTGAGCAATGATGTTGTGTTTGAAAATTGAAAACACAATTTTTTTCTGAATTGTTAGAACTGAAAATGATACCAAAACCAGCATCCATTGCAGAGGTTACGACGCAATAAGCTTTATAGACAAATTGTAAACACAAGTACACCATAAAGCAGTCACAGCTTGAAACACAGTACCCTACAAAAGTCTATTTCCTCCCAAGAAGGAAATACATCTTCCTCCATTACTATTCGTGACTAAAAAGGGTTTCAAACGTGAATCTTGGCTACGCAACATAAAACACAATAATGCGTCAAAAAATCATTTCCGCAAGCTCTTAAACATTTAAAATATTGATAGTTATATATACTATGTATCTGTACTCATTTTGCTTAAAAAGCATGTATTGTGTATTTCATCCGATGGAAAATATTTCGAGTATATACTTTTTCATAATGAAAGTTGCACGATGGAGAAATTCAGTGGAGAAATTCACCTCGTATAGTACAGTAATATCGTATAAAAGCTATAAAATATATATGCGTGCTTGCAATAGTTTCGCTAGTCTAATTTACTTAATGGGTTCAAATTATTAACATTTAGTGAGGCGAATCAAGATTCCCGAAATTCTATTTACCCGAATATTTACTTTATCGAAAATCATTTGACCAAAGAGCAATTTGCTATACAATTTTTATATTTCCGAATTACTGTTTAGTACACTGAGAAAAGTGGATATTAAACCGTAATATCTAGCTATTTAACTATGGGACGACTATCTAGATATTTAGATATAATATCTTGATATTAAAATATATAATCCAAATATTCTAACATCCAATATTTTAATCTCTGGATATTAAATTTTAATATCTGGATATTAAGTTTTAATATCAAGATATTATATCTAAATATCTAGATAGTCGTCCCATAGTTAAATAGCTAGATATTACGGTTTAATAACCAGTTTTCTCCGTGTACGTATTATAATTTTTATAATACCGATCTTCAAAATTAATTATTTTTTTTCGAAAAAGTAAAATTAAATTAATCTAATGAAAGTTGGGCAGTTATATGAGTTTTCCTTCTTGCTAGTATGCACTTTGATTTTTATGCATTCACTTTATACAGCAATTTTATATAGCAATTTTATACAACATAATTTCAAGATAGCTAATTTCACTTGAGGTTACCTTCTTCCTTAGTTTCCTACTCTAATTTTTTTTTATACGAGAATGGTTTGCGCTATAAAAAGTTATGGATTTATATTAAAGTTTGTAAAAGCATCTCCTTATATAGTAATAGCTCAAGGTTAGTCGTCCACGATAAGCAATCCCATTAACCGTCAACTTTCGTTGACCGACCGTCTACTATTAAGCCATATAATATTCTCGTGGCTTGTTCTTATTTTATTATTTTATATTTTTTTTTAGTTGCGGTACTTCCATTATTCTGAACGAATCGACCATTCCTGTGGATTACCTTCCTCGCATGCCCCACAGCAGGAGGATCGTCGAGTACACAGTTCTACTCTTTACTTCCGCTTTTATTTTCACAACAGGTTCAAGAGTCCGAGGTTCCGATTCTATATTTACTTTGACATTTTGATACCGGCTTATTTACTTAATATAAGCTCTATATCGATGTTCCTCAAGTGAACTAATATTTTTATACAGGTCAGTACTCATGGGTCAACAATCCGAGTGATATTAGACCCTGTGTCATAAATAATGGACTAGATATATTGTCAGCCCTTGAGAAAACCAACAATTTAAGTGATTTAAAAAAAGGTTTCAAAAAATCCTTTATAATAAACTTAATGAAGATTTATAAACGTTTATTATGGAATTGTAATTTTATCTCGATGAGGTTGTAATGAACTTTATTGTATTTTAGGCAGTTAATTAGTCGATAGACTCTTTTAATTACAAATAGGGCGGCATGAGTCGGGAAACAAGGTAAAACTGTTTCGGTTTCCAACGCCAAGTTTTAACATGTTGGACGTATAATTAATCGAACTTCAGTCAAACATTCAGTCACTCAATTTTGCTTGTTCGCTCCCATCAGTTAATTCTACTTAACACGACATATTGAATAAATGATACTGTTTAAATGCAATGTAATTAACCAGACTAGATGATAAATGAATGCAAGTTAAATCTATAAATTGATGAGCAATTTTACAATCTCTGCAAATAACGTTCTTATTAAAGTTTTCCGTGTATGACCTGTATATGAAAATTACCAACATAAATTTTACCAGCATGAAAAAATCCGTTTTTTCAATCATTCACCCAATTTTATTTACTCTTTCTTCCTGAATCTCAAATCACATTGCACAGATATTGCAAAACCACTCGTGTACGTTAAAATTGAACACCCACTTTCTCTAGAAATTACGACCCTTCTGGGACAGACTAATACATCCGAATTACTGATAAGGGTTGTGTACAACATGCAGACTGTGTAGAAATCATGTATTCGCAAAATCGAGGGTATGAAGAACATTTCCAGAGAGATGGGAACATATAACATTCATGTTCCATGCAACCGATTGCGTGCAGTAATTTAGTAAGTATTCTAGTATTATCGATGAACTCATGATATTGAAAGTTGGATTGTATTCGATAAATAATCAGCTCTTGAACGTTTTCTGCACATCTGCTTTACAAACTTGAATAAATGTTAGAAACTTGAATCTGTATACTACCTGCTAATAATCCCCTGTAATATTTACTTCTTACTATGCATTTGCATAGTAAGATTATATTTTTATGTTTTATAATTATATTGTGTGTGCAGGAAACGTTTTTGCATGTTAAAAATTTCCAAGTTCTTTTGAAAAGTATGTGACGTTGGTAGATTTATGCATTTAAAATAGGTTGTACTTTTTTTTCTTCGTATAAGGTAGTAATATTCCATGCATTTCCATTCATTGTAAACCAAGCTCTCTGCAAGCTACACGAGTTTTGATTGCAGATCGTATTTCAGTCTCATGCATCTACATATTATGTAAGTTACGTGCTTCGACTCGCACAGTAGATCGTAGGCGGTCACTAAGTACGTCTATGTAGAAAATGTAAAGCCCCATCAAGTCAATGAAATTATTTACATATAAATCGAACATGTTCGACAGTATGTATCCCTAACCACTTTTTAATTTCGAAAATTTATTGCATTCCTACACCTGCAAATCTATATACTTGAGTTAATTACTTGCTTTCGATTAACAACTTTTTTAAATGTTCTGTTCTTTAAAAATATTCTTTTTGTGTCCTAGTTACTCACACATCAGCTGTCAATTGAAGAACTGAATGCAAGTTGTCTTTACCTGAAACAGAAAAGGAAAGAATACTTAAAATTGTTTTCAGAATTGTCCAATTTTTATGAGTGCGAGTAAAAAGTCCTGCAGTGCAAGATTCATGATTGAAATTTACTTTATCAGATTAAACATTAGACAATTTTTGATTCCATCCTTCAATTGCCTATGAAACTTTTAATTTTTCGCATCGTTGAATCGTACTTTCAGGATGATGAATTTAGGCAATTAATTAGGAGTTCGAGTCTGCGTACATACGGATTTCCAACTCTAGTTTTCCTGAATCAGTGTGTAATTAAGTGCAGTTTACTCGAGATTTCTAGAAAACTTTCGTGAAGAACTTTATCTTTTTCAGTCAATCAAGGAGGAAATGTCATACCTAGAATAAAGATTAAAAATATATTTCCTTATATATCCTTCTAATCTGGAATTTCATTTAATTATATCTGCAAATTGGAAGCATCAGCTGTACATAAAAAAGCAAATATCAGAATTGAAGAGTATATCTGGTTATAAATATCATCATACATATCAATTTGATGCGATCCATTTCGTTTTGATCATAAAAGAAGATGGTAGCACAATTTCATTGCTCTTGAACCGGTTTTTATATAGCAAAATATACTTTTCCATTTCACTAATTAAAAGTCCTATTACCTTGAGCAGTTCGATATAAAAAGGAATTTTTACTCCCATCGGCAAATTTGATTCGGCTTCCTTAAGAGAGTATAATTTTCTCGTATCAGAGGAAATGGTTTCGACAAGCTTTGATGTCGAGCAAAGTGTAGAGTTCTTTTTACTTTTAACTCTAATAAAAACGTTCCCTTTATGGTATGTAATGTTAAAATAATGCGCAGATCAGTGATACTCTTTTCAGTGGACAACTAAATAGAAACGCTGGCGATTTTAAAAGCACAAATTGCTCAGAGCGATACTCGTTTCGCCATCAAACGACTTTGTGAATGAATGAAACCGAGGCAGGTAAGCAGGTTGTGCCGACACGTAATTGCGCATTATCTCGTCGTAATCCGTGGGATGAATGAACAGCAAATGGTTGACCCATCAGACAAGGTGGAAGATGGAAGTGAGTGGAAGAAGTGATGTAGAAAGCGGCGTATATAAAACCAGACGCTATCTTTATATTACATCCCATTTCAGTTATTATTACTACTATTCCCGTCGCTTTTTCCAAGGAATGAAAACACTTTTTACAGTAAAAGATATTTTACGTCAATTTTTATTAAAACTCGCATCAAATTCTCATATATAGATTCTGATCTACTCTTGGGAAAGTGATGGTAACAAATATACATTATTTCGCGTCAGAATGACCTTAATTCTGACGATATAACTTCAAAATCATTACAAGATTTTTTTTTTGTTTTGGAGAGAACGATGTTGAAACAAGAATGAAAATCCGACTTAATCTGTTTTTAAAACAAGAATTCAAGCGAATCCGACATGAATCCGACCTTAGTGAGATGATACCTAAGATTTATATCGACTCCGTCTGATCTAATCTGAAATCAAACCAAGATTTTCTATCTAACTAAATCGGATTTATTCTGAGATTGAAGCTAAAGTGTCAGTCCGAATAAATCGGACCTAATTTTTAAGTTATTACTATGATTCCAATACGAATGAATCCGACCTAATTCTGATCTCAAAGCAAGGCTTCCAATAAAAGATGAAGAATGAATCAAACTTCTGGAGTGAAACTGTTTGATTCGGATACAAATTCCGGATTGATTCAGACAATTTCGAATTAGTTCTGAATGAATTTCTATCTGAAACTTTTGCTAGGGTAGATCAAACCCCACAACCCTCTCTTTGGGTATCAAATGAGTATAATCCCAATCTAACCCTCTACGAACATATATGCACGTGTATGAATACGCCTAAAGCTGAGAATATTGCGAATTGAGGAAACCTCTAGTGGAGCCAGAGACAAAGCAAAGGCTGTTGTACGGTGTAAGATTGGCTTCTGCGGATGATAGCCCCAGGCATTATGGACAAGTTCTCTCTGCGTAATGGGCCCAGGGTCGGTGGGTGGTGGGAGGTGAGTGAGGTGAACGGATGGTGGTGAGGTGAGGTGGTCAGAGCTCGGAAGTACGTGAGGAGCGTGTGTAAAGTGGAGGGGAGAAACTGGTGGGGAGGAAATATGGAAGGAGTAGAAAGGATCAGAAAAGGAATAAAGGGTGAAGAACATAACGGCGGGCGACCAAGGGACCAGCTACGGCAACAGCATCTGCAGGTGCAACGCCGCGCCGGTCGCTCGACACTCGCGTGGCGAGAGACAAGGAGAGGCAGACCGATGACCTCGAGAGAGACGAGTGTCGACCGCCAGGAACTGGTTAACCTACACAATCCACTCACACACCTATTTATACACATGCGTATAATACACATATATACATATATACATATAATATAAGTTAGCCTCACTCCTCTCTATCTCACACACTCATTCATGATATATTCGCTTCATCCCCCTCTTGGCTTTCGTTGATTCTTTCATTCTCCTTCCATTCGCCTAGCTCTCTTTTTCCATCTCTTTCTCTCTTTCTGTCTCTCCTAAGTTGCCTCAAAACGTAGCATAGAAATAATAAAATGTTTGCTTTCCGTTCTTAGTCGCTTCTTCGTCTACATATTCATTTTATACTTTTCGTTTTCCTTTTTTGCTCGTATTTTTTCCTTTTATCTCTATATTCTTATTTTCCATCATCCATTGGTGATTGCTTTTCGAAAAATAATTTTTTTTCACCAATGTTATATTTCTTCGTTCTTCATTTTCTATATATCTTCTTCTCCAACATCTTTTCTTTCTCGACATAATTTTTTAATTTTATTTTCCTACGTGTCGCGGCGATATTGACTCTACAAAGTTCTCCAATCCTGATCGTCATCAACTTTTTTGTCGTCATCGGCAAGCGAATGCATCTCTCAGAGTTCGTTCCACCCTCGAGAACTGAAGGATATCCAGTGATTAAAGCTCTCATTTTTGAAATTCCCCTCATTTTTTTACTTCTTATGTGTATAAGTACCGAGGTGTCGAGAGCTATTTCGAACGAATGTGCATGATTAATTAGTCTTTCGCATCCCGTAATTAAATCTGCTTCAACGATGTGCTCACATATATGCATCAGATTCACTTGATAGAATCTTGGTTTTATATTGAAAACTGTTTCTTGTTAATAAATTAATTTATTAAATTGTTAATCTGACTTCTAACCCAGCTAGCCGATTGATAAACAAGTAGACTACTTTGCCTTTTCCCTAGATTTTGTTGAAAAAATATTTTACACACTAACTTTTGCATTCACTTTTAATAGTGATGTGATCGGAAATATTAAATTATAAAAGTTAATAAGATTCAACTAAATCCACTGAGTATCAGTGGAATTTTATTGGGTATCAATGAAATTTCACTGCTGTGAATTTTCATTTTCATTTTCTTTAATAAATTTTCACTGATTTTTCAAATTTAGAGAAGGTATTATAATAATAAGTTTTAAAACTGCATAATATAGATCAATAACATAATTAATATGAAATTTAATATAATAAGGTCTAAGCAGTTCTATACATCTAAAGATAATAACATGATAGGAAAGTTATAGAAAAAGAAAATTTTATCATTTAGTCTGATTACTACTTGGAATAACAGCAGCTATGATCGACATACGACATATGTGTTATAAGTACGTCAGTGAATAAGGAATAAATTACACTTAATTTTACATTTCTCCTCTGAGATTATGTAAATTGAAAATTACCTGCTTAATGCGTCAATATGTGTATATACTTTACTATAATAGCGAACATTACATATCGAATCTTCTTAACTCAAATTGGCAACTTAGACGCCTCTTGACATTGAAAATCAAACTGACAGCTTACAGTTGCGTGAATCAGAAATTAACTCATAATTTCATTTTCCGATAGTCTTTACTGTCATTCCATATTATACCATATTCTACTATTATTATTATTATTATTATTATTATTATTATTATTATTATTATTATTATTATTATTATTATT